>JAUTDX010007389.1:40000-42254 GCA_030844895.1 Ambrosia x helenae | reverse complement strand
CCCCTTCCGTCAATTCCTTTAAGTTTCACGAGCTTTTTAAACTGCAACAACTTAAATATACGCTATTGGAGCTGGATTTACCGCGGCTGCTGGCACCAGACTTTGCCCTCCAATGGATCCTCGTTAAGGGATTTAGATTGTACTCATTCCAATTACCAGACTCGTATGAGCCCGGTATTGTTATTTTATTGTCACTACCTCCCCGTGTCAGGATTGGGTAATTTGCGCGCCTGCTGCCTTCCTTGGATGTGGTAGCCGTTTCTTTTCAGGCTCCCTCTCCGGAATCGAACCCTAATTCTCCGTCACCCGTCACCACCATAGTAGGCCACTATCCTACCATCGTAAAGTTGATAGGCAGAAATTTGAATGATGCGTCGCCGCCACGAGGGCCGTGCGATCCGTCGAGTTATCATGAATCACATCGCAGCAACGGCAAAGCCCGCGTCGACCTATTATCTAATAAATGCATCCCTTCCAGAAGTCGGGGTTTGTTGCACGTATTAGCTCTAGAATTACTAACGGTTATCCGAGTAGCAAGATACCATCAAACAAACTATAACTGATTTATGAGCCATCGCAGTTTCACAGTCTGAATTTGTTCATACTTACACATGCATGGCTTAATCTTTGAGACAAGCATATGACTACTGGCAGGATCAACCAGGTAGCATTCCTCTTTTGACGATACCCACCCGCGGTACGAGCCATACGGGCTAGGCAGTCATTTAAGAGAAGCGCGAACGCTAAAACGAAGGCAAGATAGAGGATCCCAAGGGACCCCATGCCAACATCAGGTTCCGTATCCAAGATAACAAGCAACGCTCAATGTGCCACAGCATCAATGCAAGCATTAACGATGTGGTGCAAAGAGACAGCTTCAAGGTTCATCCAATGCCATGTTAGTGACACAAGACGAAAGCAACTTTGATCAGCCAAAGACAATACCATAGCTTAGGTAGGCAACACAGGAAACCCACAGTATGCCTAAGCGAAAAACGCCTAAACAAACAATGAAAGGTAAGCCAGGTGAAGTTGTTGCGCAAGCAAAGAGCCAACCACCCGTAACAAACCAAACACCACTCATGCACCTTTACGTTGGCATTCCCAAAGACCACAATGCTAATAGACACCCACCATAAGCCTAGAGGCCAAGGAAGCAACTAAAAGCCAAGCGATCCCTAGAATGTACCGGGGCGATGCGAAAACAATATCAAAGGCAACAAGGAAGGCAGCAAGGAAGGCAGCAAGAAGCAGCAACTAAGGCAACAGATTTGCCCCGCACTTTGCATCACCAGTATATAAACAACTCAAGAGCAATGACGTTAGAGCCTTAGACGATGGGCACCATGCGGTGTTGCATCCCTTTGCCTCACAATCCTCACTACCCTAACTTTAGTTTCAATACCCATGATGCAAAATATTGTGATGCTTGAAATCCAAACATCATAGAAGGCAAGCTTTGAGGATATGGGGTTCGATGCATATTACTCATGGCAGACGACTCTATGGGACGAATGATGAATTTGGATGCACCAGGGTTCCTGCTCTCGAGCTTACCCATCTATGATATCTGGATAACAAGCATCACAACAGCCGGACAAATCTCGATAAGGGACGTTCTCGAAAGGGACCAGCGATGGGCACCGCTGCCAGAAGGCACCCATCGCTGAATGCCATGATGGTACGTGATGAGAGTGATGAATTATGTTGAGGTGGCTTTCATCATTCTCATCACGTACCCATCATGGCAACCCATCTTGATAGCTCATCAGGTCGGGGCATGTTGCTTTTGGTTGTGCCACCACACATAAGATCATTATAACCGACATCAACCAAGCTTTGTTCCTATGCCAACATTACAACCCACAACAAGCATGCTTTTGATCCAGACTACTACCAAGATGGTTGTTGCTAGTGCGATCCAAACCTTCTGGACCAGGGGGCTACACTAGCTTGGCTGCCTTGCTTCTTAGCTCAGAGACCCTTGCCCCCCTATATATACATTCTGCACAAAAAGTAAAGTGACAGGAACAACATTAATTTTTTGAGGAATCATAATTTTTTGAAGGCATGCCCATCAGAGGCATCAGGAGGCCATCGTTCTAGTCGTCATGCATGGAAACAAGCACAATTCAAGGCAACATGGCTTGTCTACTAGGCAACATGCTGCACGATGTGGGGCGTCTTTGCCAAGCATCCATCAATTCACTAGCAATCGTGCTTACAACTAGGCACGATGTGGGGCATTTGCAAG
>JAUTDX010000750.1:0-104193 GCA_030844895.1 Ambrosia x helenae | reverse complement strand
AACCCTACTTAAAATTTAACATACATTCACAACCCAAATCATCCTAAAAATGTTTTTTTTTAAACGAGCTCGATTTTTAATAAAATTTATATCAGGATGTTCACAAATAAAGTTAAGAAATACGGTGTATTTAGTTTTATTTTTAAGTTTAAATATAACAAGTTATTTGAGTTATTAAATTAATGGGGGTGTAGTTCGGCTGCAACCCTTGGTTGGTGCACCAACCGGTTGTGGGATTATTACCATTTTTTCTTTATTTTAATGTTATTTTTGGTGAACAACCATTGGATTTGCACACCAATGGGGATGGTCTCATATCATTTAAACGACCACTACTGTAAACACTTTTTCCATCGATACTAAACCATTCCAAACCTCCACCTCACACTCCACTTTTATATTAAAATTATATTTTAAAAAGGTATGTGTGTGTGGTCCCCACCTCTTGGTCCGATTGAGTCCGCTAGAACGGAACAGACCACCATCAACTTTCTCCTCCAACGTGCATGGCGTCCAGATGTTGAGGTTTGGCAGAGTGGACGAGCGATGTGGATGCTCTAATGATGTTTCAATCACCACTATTGTTGTTGCTTCTACCTCCACCAATCTGGAACGATGCCATTACCACTATCACCGCATTAACCTCACCTCACCCTCACCACAACCAACCCCATTCCAAATTCTGTAATAGCGGGCACACAACGTATTTCGGGACGTGAAATAAAATTAAATTTTAAGATTCTTTTTCTTTCTCGAAATACATTAATTTCCGATGTTTAAACTCATAATCACACTTGATTTCATTGCTCTTGTTCACTAGATCATTTGGCATGGTCAAATAATTTTTAAGAAATATATAGTTTCAATAACAAAAGCTCATTGGACGAAAAGACTTTATTTAAAAGTTAAGATTGTTGTGGGGAATTTCTTAAGTGCATATTATTATCGGCAAATGAGACAAAATTTAGATTATAAAATTCAATTCCCTTGAAGTTTTTGATATCGTATAACTGAATTCACCATAGGCTTCTAATCGACAATTCTTTATGATCTTCAACAGCTCATGATGGAGATAGAGCATTTTAAATCTTTCGACTCGCAAATCACGCAATGAAGATATGAGCAGGGGCAAAGCTTACATCCATAGTCTCCACTGGTTTTCGGCTCAGTAGTGTAAGTTTCCCTAATTTTATCTGAAAATTTTCTAAATTTTATTTCCGACCCCACTGATTTGAAAAATAATTGGGCCTCGTGCTTTCAGCCCCCACAATCTTTAAGTTCAAGCTACGCTATTGAATATGAGTATACCAAACCCCAGCAAAATTAAGACCCCGTAGATATGAGTATCTAAGTAATCACCCTTTTTTATTATAAATTAGGGTCGTTAATATCATTAACATGATTATCTTCCTTCTTCCACAAATTCAAGTCAACAGTGGCGTATTCAGGACAGATTTTCACGGGGTTCCCTTCGTAGATTTTCACTGATTTTCAATAATTTTTCAAAATTTTCCACTAATTTTTTCATTTTTTCCAAACCGAGGGGGTTCCTGGGAATCCCCTAAACCCCCTGTATCCGCCCCTGCAAGTCAAGTAATTTTAAATTTATAACTTATTCTAGATATTTTGATTATTTTTCTATAGACTAAACTGTCCCTAATTAATTTAGTTTCTCATTTTTCAATTTAAGGCCCATGATCAATTCTATATCAACATATTATCTGTAAAATTATTAATATAACGATCACAATTTATTTTTTATTTTTTTGTAAAACAATCAACCGATTTTCAATCTGTTAACCGGTGGCACCTGCCACATGCAACCAGCTTACCAACGCGCTTTTGAGTTTAGACATTAGTCACATATATATATAATATAGTACCCTCATTCATTTTGCATATTTGTGTCACAACTCACAAATCAACATATCCAAAAGAAATTAATCATCGAGTTATGATGACACCAAAAATGGTAGCACATTTCCGGCGATCCGTCTCTTTCTCCAACACTGCATCACCACCGCCGCCACCACAACCGTCCTTTTCCGCCACTAAGACTGGCGGAAAAAGGATTCATTTTAGATCCACTAGTCTTCCCACAAGATCCCACCCTATACTATTTCAACTTTAAATACCACCTCAACCAACTCAAATCCCAATGGGCATCTCACACGATACCCGATCAGTCACTTCAGATTGATCGGTATCAGATGCCTTAATCCGTCTACGGATAATTTTGGAGTCTCTTGATGACCTACTAGACCTAGCGCCATCAAGAGACTCCTTGCGTCGCCACCCTGATTGGGTGGAGAAGGTTCTAGAAGACTTCCTAGTGATGGTGGATGTCTATGGAACCTTCCAGATGCAAATCTCGACGTTGAAACAATGCATTATCTTAGCACAACTCGCGACAAAGAGAAAAGACGCGCTAAAAAAGGTTGTGTGTTTAAAGGTTTGAAGAAATCGGGTGGGGAAATTTCTAAGCTCATGCCATTTCTCCAGGTGATCCGGTTACACCCTAATGATGTAACCGGATCAGATCAGAATGTTGATGTTGAACTTGTTGGAGTGATAAAAGAAGTAATCGAAGTGATTATCATGATATCAGAAGGGGTTTTTAATGGTATTTACGAGTCGTTTGAGACACGAAAAACCTCATGGATGATGGGATTAAAGAAACCAAAGAGGGAAAAAGGGATTAAAGAACTTGAGAATGGATGTGGAGTTTAAGAAATTATGGAGATGAAGATTTGAACAAGAAAATGATGCAAAGTATGGAAGAATGTATTGATGGAATTGAGAGTGGAAGTGAGAGGGTGTTTAGGAGTTTGATAAACACTAGGGTTTCACTACTCAATGTACTTACACAATAACGTATGCTACAAGTCGATGAAACTTGAAGGGTTGATATTTTTTTATTTTCAAGATGAATTAATTATTCTTTTATTTTAACATACGCGAAAAAAAAATTAAGTTTAAAAGAAACAAATATTAAGTTGTTTGAGATGCATGCATGGTGTTGTCTACATTTTACGTGGTTTACAATTATGAAATGTTTGGTTTATTTAAGGGTAAATTGTGAAAAAGGTAATGCAAGTTGTTAAATTCCTTAGGTAACTTTTTTTAACGAATATTAGAATGGGAGTGGAGTCTCTCTTAAACCGGCATAACTTGTCATCATTCCACCAATCCGAAAACATTCCTAGGTGTAACTACAGGAAGTCTCCAAACTAGCTTCATTGTTGGAAGAGCTCCACTAGGTCATCGTTGGCAATTCCTTATATAATTTAACCATTTATTTTTAGTATAGGAAACCCCATTTTTTTATTACTGAGTAAGATTTATGTTTCGAAACATACTGTATTTATTTCATTTCTTCTACCTTATTTTCCCAAAACATCTAGAAAAAGTAATGATAGATTGATAGTATGAGCCTATGACTAAATTCAAAATAATAAGAATTTGTTTAGGGAAAATTGTCAAAATAGCCTTTGAGCGACGTGATTTGCGAATTTAGCCCCCTCAATCGTCTTGGGAAAGACGGCTCACACTTCCCGAAGCACCTCAGGCGACTTAAGTTCAAATTTACTACGGACCAATTAATTTCCGCCACGTCATCACCTACCCACTCTCTCTATTCTTCTCTCCTCATTAATTACCTCACTCTCTCTCCTCACTTTCTTTCTCCTCTCTCTCTCCCTTCTCTCTCCTCTCAACAACCTCCACCGCCAATCACCACCCCGACACCACCATATCACCACCACCACCTCTCTCTAAAGCATGGTGTAAATAGGAGACGACGACGGAATTACAGTGGCAGACATCGACAACAAATCAGAACAGCCTTGGAAGACACGAGCCGTTATTAAAGCTTCAGAGGGTATTCGAAACTTCAGAGGGTCCTGTGAGACGGATTCCTGGTCGTCATCGGCATAAAGGTACTTGTTGTGAGGGTTCTTAAGGCGGACGGCCTTGGCGTTGTGGAACAAAATCCATTACTGCTGATGCTGTTGTTTGGCGTTTGTTGAAAATACTACTTTTTTTGAACGTTACAAAAAAAGGATACTACTATTTTATACATCAAATTACTACTTTTTCTTTTAATTTTTATTTTATAAACATAATGATGAAATATCAATCTAAAAACTCAAACCTTCCGTCCTTTCTTCTTTTCAAAAGACGTACATTCTTTACACCATACTTTAGAGAGAGGTGGTGGTGGTGGTGGTGGTGATATGGTGGTGTTGGGGTGGTGATTGGTGGTGGAGGTTGTTGGAGAGAGGAGAAAGAAAGGGAGAGAGAGAGAGAGAAAGAAAGTAAGGAGAGAGGAGAGAGAGTGAGGTAATTTTTTTTTTTTTTTTTTTTTTTTTTTTTTTTTTTTTTTTTGATCGGCTAGCGCAGTGGTCTCTTTTTTTGTTTTTGAGGAGCCACTGACAACTGACGCGGACCCGGTTCGAAGCGGCGCCATGGCGTCAAACTGGTTTGTTACCCCGAAAGATAACCAAACCACCGAGTGAGGTAATTAATAAGGAGAGAAGGATAGAGAGAGTGGGTGGGTGATGACGTGGCGGAAGTTAATTGGTCCGTAGTAAATTTTGAACTTAAAGTTGCCTGAGGTGCTTCGGGAAGTGTGAGCCGTCTTTCCTAAAACGGTTGAGGGGGCTAAATTCGCAAATCCCGTCGGTCAAAGGCTATTTTGGCAATTTTCCTATTTGTTTAATGCTTTGACATATCATTACATAGTAAAAAAGGGATATTTACCTTTGAACTAGTTGATTTTGAGTTAACTTTTGATTTAGCTTGAAGAATCGAAATAATTGCAAAATCATTTATACTATTTAGGGGTGTAAACGAGATGAGTCGAGCCCGAGCCTGACTGGGCTCGGCTCGGGCTCGTTAAGGTTTTGTGAAGCTCGGGCTCGAGCTCGGCTCGGTTCGAGCCTACAATCTTGAGCTCGAGCTCGGCTCGCTAGCAAAATCCAAAGCTCGAGCTCGGCTCGGCTCGAGGTGATTTGAGAATCTCAAACGAGCTCAAAAGCTCGGCTCTAGCTCGCAAAAGCTCGGCTATAACTTAGGCTCGCGAGCCCGATCGTTAAGGTTATAACTTAGGCTCGGCTGTAACTTAGGCTCGGGCTCGGTTCGGGCTCTAGCTCGTTAAGGCTCGATTAGGCTCGGGAGCCCAATCGAGCTTTGTATCTAGGGCTCGAGCTCGGGCTCGATAACTAAACGAGCCATATTTCAGGCTCGGGCTCGGGCTCGTTAAGGCTCGGCTCGTTCGAGCTTTTTACCGAGCCGATCCCGAGCCGCTACGTGTCATTTACACCCCTAATACTATTCTTTAAATTTTATATCAAAACATATATACAATATTAATATTGATAAAATGCCAAAAGTATTAAGATATTTGTAGTCTTTTGATACCCAAGAATCAAGGACGAGGTCGGGATGGTGTCGGTACAAGCCGATCTCGAAAATACAGATTTCAAAAACTCTCAAAACCCAATACCGATACCGAAAACATACGATACGGGCCGGTATGGTATCGGTATTTTACCTTAAAATATTGATACAATCCGATCCCGTACCGATACCGAAAACCTCTAAATGTGAGTACCAATACCGAACATAATTGGTTCTCTACGGGATCGATATCGATTCGGTATTCGGTGCAATATGCTCATCCCTACCAAGAATGCAGTTCAATTTCGTTAGTATTAAAAAAAGTTTTAATACTGTTTCGAGAAATGACAAATCAAATCAGCTCTGTTTGTTGGTTTATAAAGAGCGGGCAGGCAGATTGATTTTGTGAATTGATTTTTTCTTTTGTAAATCAATAGGATTTACTATTTTTCTCAAAGCGAGTTCATTGATATTAGAGCATTCACATCCACCCATCAAACATCCCTTTATCTTTAAAATATAAAAAAAAAATTTGTTAAAAGCACACTACATCTCATCCACTATTTTCTACTCCATCCTTTTAATTTGAAAAATTGTTATTGTAGCTTTTCATATATGAGAGCATTTACATCCCTTTCATCATTTTTTACCATATAATTTAACTAAAAAATCATACTTTTCAAAATTTATCTCTCATTTTAAAAAACCTCCCACATCCCATCCACTATATTTATTTTTATCTTACTCATAAACATTTATTTTATTATATTTCTCATTAAAATACACTCACAATAATTTGATGTGGGGTGAATAGTAGTTTTTCAAATATGAAAAATTATGATAACAATTTTTCATAATATAGAGATTGGGTATAAAATGGTAGATGGGTTATAGTGTGTTTTTAATAAAATTTTTTAAATTTTAAAGATGTGGGAGGGTTTGGTGGGTGGGCTTTGAATGCTTTGAAAAACTATTATTCATCCTACATCAAATTATTATGAATGTATGAAAACGAGAAATAAATTAAAATAAGTATATGTGAGTATGATAAAGATATATATGGTTGATGAGTTGTGGGAGGCTTTTATGAAATGTGAGATAAATCTTAAAAAGTATGATTTTTTTGTTAAATTATAAGGGACAAAATTACACAGATTGTTCTTTATTTACTACCCAAGTTGCACTTTCTGTCCTTTGTTTTTCATTTGCGCTCATTCTGTCCTTTATTTTCTCAATTTGCTACACCCTCTGTCATTTAGCCTAACTAAGTTAAAAAAGTTGGTTAACTTTATTTTATAACTTTACACTTTTAGCCCCTGTAATTTTCCTAAGCCTTAACTCCAAATAAAACGACGAAATTAAGCACGACATGAAACGAAAATCATAGGGCTTTTAAACTACATCAAATTCCGATCAATACCATAATTTTGAAGTAAAACGATTGACGAAAAACATATATTGTTTTTACAAAAACTCATTTTATATATAAACATACACATATATATAACTGAAGTTAAGCGAATTCACATCAAACATAACTCGAAAAAAAATGAAACCTGGCCGAAACTTGTTAAAAACTTATATCGAATCCAACCGATACAAACCGGATCGAAAAACGAGTCAAAACCCGAACCGAACTTGACCCGCGTTAACAAAAACGGATCCTACTCATTCAAATCGCACCATACTCAGATCTGAGCACACCCACCTATTTCTAGATCCAAATCGCACTGACATTTGGAAATCCGAAGTAACATCTGCAAAATCATGCTATGCAAAAACATATAAAAACATCCACTAAATCGTTCACAATTTGAAAAACAAGAACAACCTAGTCGCAACTTTAATCGGTCGATTACACCTCTAAAACAAGCAAGTATCATGTTATATACGGTTTTGATCGGAATTTGATGTTCTGTAATAGCCCTATGATTTCGTTAATTACCATGGTCGAATTCGAAAATGGGTTCAAGGGTTAGGGTTCGATCAAAACTACAGGGTCTAAAAGTGTAAAGTTAAAAAATAAAGTTAACTAACTTTTTTAACTTAATTAGGCTAAAGGACAGATGGTGTAGCAATTTGGGAAAATAAATGACAGAATGAGTACAAATGAAAGACAAATGATAGAATGTGCAATGTGGGTAGTAAATAAACGACAATCTGTGTAATTTTGTCATTATAAGGTAAAAGATGTCAGAGGGGATGCGAATACTCTTATACACACATATAACTTCATATTATAAAAATATAATACATTGGTTAAATGCCCAGTGCAACTTATACAACTAGATGCAAAACCGTCTCATATAATCGTTAATTTTGATTTTTTTTTTGGGCAGGCTATATCTTAAGAATGTATACACATATATGTTTAAAAACACATGATTATAAAATAAATAGTTGGAGCAATACATGGAAATGCAATTAGAGACAAATTCTGAAGTGTGAACTGGAAATTGTACAAGGGATTCAGATATATGAGGAACATAAGAGACATTTAGCAAGTTGCATGCTGTTTATAGCTGGACATAACTCCAAAACCAATAAAGCCCATATATATTCTCAACATACTGCACATGCTTTTAACTAATTTTCTGCATTTAGTTTTATATTATTATCTTACACTAGGGGGTGTTTGGGGTGCGTTTTGAAATAAATTTTTAGATTATTACGTTTTGAAAACGTAAATAATCAGTTTTTAATGTTTTGGTTGAGTTTTGAAATGAATTTTTAGGCTATCAAAACGCAATAATGTAAAAGCTATTTACCCCTACTTTTCCAAAACGCAGAAGTTGTTTGAAAAAATCAATCCCAAACACCCTCTAAATTATATCTTGAAAAGTAAAGCACATATAATTAACTGGAAGAGTTATTAATTTCAAAGTTGATTAATAAGATAATAGACACTTGTATATATAGTCGTTCATATCATGCAGTTTAATTTCCAAAAGAATAGGAATCCAGATAATGATTTGTCTTTTGATCATTTGAAGACTTATCATCAACGTACTTGATCATCTGGATTTGTATTAGATTCCATGACACGACAACCACTTTTAGCTCATTCCTTCTTATCTTCTAAATCGCCCCAAATAAAATTTAAGAACGGTTGGTTAAATCATTATGCTTTTCTAATCTTATTATTAATTATTATTAACTCAAACCCACTTTAATAATGTTTTTAACCGTTTCAACTGAGTTATTTATTATACGATAATTTTTATGTTTTGGTCTAAATTTTGTGAGTTAATACGTCGTAATGCGTGTGTGTGGTTCAACGCTTTTTTTGTTCAGTTTTAACAGTTTTGCCACAATGTACCGTACTAAAAACTAGTTAACGTAATATTAATAGCTGACAACTAATGGTTTCACTTGCAGCTTCAAAACAATAATTGATAAAAAAAACAATAACACATATATAACGATCGATATAAAGTTGTGTTGGGGTAGAAAGGGAGGGTGAGGGTAGTGTCACGTTTGCATGGTTGGTACGAAACACCGCAACACCCAAAACGTAAAGGGGCGTGTGTGTGTGGGGGGGGGGGGGGGGGGGGGGGGGGGCAGTTACATGGAGGAGCTTGCGGGAGTGGGGCGGTGGTGGTTTGGTTTTTCTAAAATATTTTATAATATATCACTCATTCATATAGAGTGATATATTATATGAAGGTGAAACCCTTAGCATACCACACAACCACATACATTCACCCCTCCAAAACACATTTTTTTGGTGTGAAGTGTGAAACCCTCCACTGGCTATGTGGCACGTTTTTTTCTTGACATTTACATTCACCACTAAAACATTAACACATAACACATTGACATATAAATATTGATCGATACTATTTTGTACTATATCTAACAACGTATGGTTTCACTATAAGAGTGGAGGGGCACTCCTTTCATCTACCCCGGGCCCTCCAATCCTACAATGTCAAGTCATTTTTACCTTAAACCCATAAAAACACTAGCAACATTCCCTTCACTATCCTAGAAGAATGTGTCACACCCGTTTTACTCCACCAACCAATCATCAATACATATAGATGTCTTTTCTTCGGGTATAGTAACCGGGAGAACCCAAGGCATTATAGCCTAGTGGTATCTTGGTGGTGAGATAAGACTTAAGGGCCATAAAGTCCTGGGTTCGAATCTCACAAAGGGGGTTTTCTCATAATTATGAGTTTCCTCCTGAATTGGTGACTTGGTGGTGGAATATGATCGCGTGGCAACACTGGTGGCACGATGATACTCCAGTGTTCCGTGAGTGATTCCAATTTGTTGGCCGTTCAAAAAAAAAAAAGTAACCCGGGAGAACTACCCTCGCAAAGTACCCTAGGGGTGGCAGCAGTGTACCCGCAATGGGTTCGAACCCGCATACCCCTAACCAAGGGGCACCCCCTCCCCTCGAAGACTATGCGTAGTGGCTACCATGGTGCCACCTCAACCAGGCGGGGGGCCAAAACGTTGGGCTGCACATTCGTTATCAAGGAGCCAAAATAGAGCATGATGTGGGGTTACTAAGCGCCAAAAGAGGACTTATATAAGTACTTATTTTAAGCTAATCAAACCATTACACATGTCCCACTTTTTTTATTTAATTTCCTTATTTTGTCTGATTTAGTTAAACCACTTCTCATCTTTAAGGATTAAGTTAGTTAAAGTCCTATCGTTTACAAGATAATGATGTAACAGAAACCTTTTTTACTAAGTAAACCACTACACATAGTCCAACATATAAGGAGTAACACATTATCACATCAACCATTTCCTCAATGATCTCATTCAAACAAGTTCATTCTGTCTTTACATAAAATCAAAATAAAATTTAAACAAAATCCAAAAGCAATCTTTCAAAACATAATTCATTCAGTTGTTCAACGTTTGTCTTTATTTTTGTTCAGTCGTCTCAATAATATACTTTTACGAAGGCACAATTAGTTCTTTTTGTATTTTACCCTTAATTTTAATAGAAATAATAACACACCTCATATTATAATGATTGGTAGAAAATGAAATGATATTTCTATACTTCAGAATAAAATTTATTGTTTTCGCAAATAGGGAAGTGTCTTGCTCTCTTGTATAATTCTTTGGTGTGCAAATGTAACAACTTTTGTTGCAAATATACAAATGATGATGATAGAATGAGGTTGTATGATAAAAAAGGTTATGATGGGTATGGTACTTTAGGGTCTAGCAAATAACCAACTGTTTACAACTCGCTATTAGTGTGTTAAAAGCTAGATTAAGTTTAGTTCAAGCTAGTCATCACGTATAACGACCTCGAGTTGAAGTAGTTTGCTTACTGACTTGCCCGAATAATCGAAGATTGGTATTTTTAGTCAATTTGTATCTTGACACTTATCATAAGTCAGAACCATACTCATCAAAATTATATTGTTGTTAACTAACTGAGTCACGAGTTGACTCGAGTTGAATGTGGATTAATCCACCAGGTCGGGATGGATAACACGAGTCAAGGCAACTCTTTATTGAGTCGCGTCCGAATTGAGGCTGACTCGAAACAAACCTATGGTTAAACGGCATTTTGGAATATTGCCTACATGATAGCTAGCTCATTTTGGACCAAGCCTTCCTATGTTATTGGGTTTAAAAAGGAAATTTAGTGGATAAAAGTTATGGGCTAAGCTTAGTATGTCAAAACCCAATGGCCCATTTATTTATATAAAAAGCTTATACTTTGAACATAAAATCTAAACTATCACTAGATGATCCATCAAAAATATCAAATGAATGAACAATGTCTTCTATCCAAGAAACAAACAATACAATTGACCATTAAGAAAACTAACACCATTCCCCTAAACCAAGAATGGAAATAAATAAACAATGCAAATCGCCCGAAAACAATTCCGGTGCACCCGTATTTGGGGGTCCTTTTAACCGACTGCAAAAAAACAAGCACGTGGTTCGACTTGGTGTCAAGGTGGTGAAGGATCATCATCTTTGGCAATGTTGGAGAAGAGGTTGACCCGAAGTCTAGATACGGGTATACACCTGGAGGTTTTTCTTGTGGTTGGATCGATAGTAACTGGCTTGAATCGCCAACAACATCTGCCCACCCGTAATGTGGTTCAGCCCTTCAATCACAAGATAAAGATATGGGTCAAGTTCAATTTAGATTGTAGACTGACTCGGGTTCAGTAATAACTTACTCGTAATAAGTTTCCTCGTCTACGATAATATCCCAACTTTCACCTGTTGTGCTTTTTCCATACTTGTGCACCTTGCTGCTACAATCCAAGAAACACATCTATAAGATTTTGATTACGAAATGACAAATCAAACCAGCCGGTTTTACGGGTTTGGCATTTTGAAACAGTTCTCTTTTATGCATCATTATTTTGTATTAAAAAATATATAAGTATAACAATGATGCATGCTAAGGATACATATCCATAACTGCATATATATATATAGGGGTGGGATCCGGTACAAATAGATCTTAACATAAGAAGTGTACAAATAACTAGAGTATTTTTTACAGAACTTTATTTTGTTGTAATGTACTATTAACTACTAGTTTGTTTTTTGATCGGCACTATTAACTACTAGTTATTTCTAGGTTTCTCATGTTAAGAGCTATTTGTATATTATTCCAACACTAAATATATACAATAAAGGTCAAACAAAATGTCCCAACTTTCAAACCAACCCAAACCGAACCATCAAATCACAAAAACCAAACCATTTGGATGTCAAACATGCTTTGGTTTGGGTGGTTCGGTCAGTTATAACATGTTTTTGAACACCTAAATGAAGCTTATCATTCATCTGTTTGATGTAAATACCCGTTTCCAAAGTGTTCTTCGCCCCATGTCCTTGACCAACCTGTTACACAGAAGAAAATTTCACTAGTAATTTGATCATTTTCATTTTTATATGTCATTAACTGTGACAAGTTATTAATCTTTTAAGTCTTGAAACAAATTTGAAACATACGTTCACCAGCCGGAGATACATGCCAGGTTTCTCCTTGACGAGACCCGATGCCCGCAAAAAATTTCTCTTCCCATTTGTCTCCCCATCTGGTTCCAAGTTCAGTTTCAGCCCATTTGTCTGTCCTGCGAGTTACAACACACGCAACATTAAACTTCAAAACAAGAGCAATACGCGACTTTGTACGCCCACTTCCTTAAACAATCAGAATTTCGAAATATTGCATCACTTGGGAATTTTTTAAAAACACCTTAAGAAGTGATCATTGCTATTACGGTTGCATGCCTAATCTGATTCTGATTATTTAATATAATGACTTTCAGTGTGGTGATAGAAAAGAATAATACCATTTGAGAACAGATCCTCTTCCATCGTAATGCTCTCCCCATTTCTCCCACCAGGATTGTTCATTTAATCTACCGTATTTATGAGCTCCTTTTTCGGTCCAGCCTTGGCATCGTATTTTTCCCACCTAACATCAAAACAATTTTGTCAGAACGTATTTGACCCATTTGACCTGTTCGTTCTCTTAAATAGTTTTATATATACAGAAAAAACTATAATATATTTGTACAAACACCAACTAGTTGCAGAATGCCCTATTTTGACCTGTAATAAATGATGACATGCTGTCCTGTTTCAACCCGAAATCGTTTTGACATGTTACCTTATCCATTATTGTAATAAATTGCTTATATAATAGTATTTAATACATTGAGTTCTTGTAAAGAAGAAGATTAAAGGCGGATTAAGAAATGCTAGGGGTCCAGTGATTCCAGCCCAGCTGGTTGAGGATGTGAGGGTTTACTCCCTAAATGCCCCATGTGGGTGTGGCCTATGGATGTGTTATTCCAGCTCTGCTTCGGTGGGGTGCCGATTCGAACCCGGGTGGCTTGACTTCCGCAAAAAAGGGTTGAAGCAAGCTAATGGGTTTCCAACTGATCTACACCTTTCAAAAAAAAAAAGAAATGCTAGGGAATCAACTGAACCTACCGGTACCAAATAATTACTTGTGTTGACCTGTTTGTTACCTGAGCTGTCCATCTTGCCAAATCTATCAATTTTTTGGTTCTATTAAACTCATTTCGACATAAAGTACATACCAGTTCTCATACCAACCGGCATTTTCTATGCCTGATTTTGCTTGCTTTTGTGCACTTCTTTCAATCCGTGCTAGATTACTGCAATGCAGAGAATCAATTTGCGCCATTAAGATTAAAATGAGGATAAACTGCTTGAAATTACAATATTAACCTCCATTCATCTTGGTAAAGAACTTCTCGCCATGTTTCCCACCATGAATCCCCTTCAGAATTTTTTCCAGATTTCTCGACACCTGCATGATCACCAAATTATCATCTTAATAAAGGATGTTTCATTTTATCTTTTGTGAGTCCTGTTTTACAATTAAATATTGGACTTCTAAACGTGTTCATCTTTTTATATACCGGTAAAAGGGAAGGTGCTTAGGTTGTGGTTTGGATGTGATTATGTGATAGTGAATAATCAATCATAATCGCATAATATTAAAAGACAGTGCAGGAAATATTGTGTGGGTCTGTCCTGTTGCTTAAAGTTGCAATAATCGCTTTCAGATAAACGTTTGGTTAATTATGAGTATTAAGAAAATAACAGATTAACCAATGTAAAATAAAAGAATATAAGTAATTTGACTTTACATGTTGACTTTGTTGTAGCTAGTACCAAACTGATTATTTGACCTCTAAACAAAGAATTTTCTTAACTCTGTGTGCTCTTTGTTGCAATTAAATGAATTTTATAAAAAGCATAAATAATGGAAAAAATTAAATAACCTAGCTCTTTGTATCCGCTCCAATCGCTTTTCTCCCACCACTGTCAATGACATCAACAAATCGAGTTAATGCATCACCTGGGTTGATACTATATAATGTTATGGAAACAATGTTGGGGATAACTTCTTTCAATACTAAATCCAACGAACGAAAGCTATTTATTGGTCAGTTATTATTATTGATCATTTTACAGAGAGATACCAACTACTGATCTTATGGTTACATTGTTAGAAGATCATCTAATGTCAATTCACAACAATATTTCGCTCCTTCAGCTCATAGGTGCTCATGTTTAAATAAAGGAGCGAAAAAGGCAATTGATTTCGCCCCTTCAACTCAATTGAGTGGTGATGACTGGTTCTTAAAATTAAAGGCCATTTAGTAATCCCTTTTGATAGATTCAGTTATTTTCCATACTACAATGTACAATCAGCAAAACTAACATATAAGCTCATAACTATTATAAGTAGTTAATACCGTTTCTTTCCATTCCGAAAGACCATCATGACTTTGACCGCCCATTTTCGCCCATCTACATCTAAATCCGTTTTCACCAAAATCTTCTCCACTTTCCCTGTACCATGTACTACCATCCGCATTTACACCGGACTCATTCACATGCTCATTTAAACTTATGCCCCACTCCTTCTCACTTGCAATACCAGTATCTGTATTTAAAAAGAATATACATTAACGACATAAAATTCTTTTATTAGAGAAATGTCCTGAAATAAAAACACCATTATTCCACCTAGGCCACTTAAGTTATAATATATTGTATTACATTGCCACCAGGGCATGCCAATTGTGTAGTAAAGTACAGGGGCGTAGCTTTCTTAGGGCGGGAGGGGGCACCCCCCCCCCCCCCCCCCCCCCCCCCGGAAAAAAGTCCAGATTATATAGTATCCGTATAAAATTTGTATAGTATATACGGTTTCAACCCCCCGTAACTGGTGACTTCCGACCCCCCGAGATGTTCGCCCAAGCTTCGCCACTGGTAAATTAGCTGACTTAGTATCCCAGTTGCATTAAACCGATGATGTGGATGCCTGCTATGTTACAAAGCGGTTGCCACATTATCCGTTTGATACAACAAGGACGCCACATCAGCTATTTAAACTAGCATGACAAGTCAACATAACTAACAGAAACAAAAGTAAAACCTTAGTGTTTTAAACAATGGTGAAACCTGCACCATATATTATTAAACAGCTCTAAATGACTCAATAACAGTTGGCCAACCAACATGACTTAACAAGTAACAACCACAAGTTCAAGAAAGCATCATAAAGTACCTCTTTTTGGTGGAGTGTCGCGAAACTGGGGCCCCGAATTTTTCGGTGTACAGCGTGGAAAGAATTTCTCTTGTCTTGAAGACATCATAGACCTACAACATAACATTTTTTTTCTTTAATTTTGATTGCATGTCTTTATTAACAGATAAGTGCGAAAAATTACATCAAGATAGCAGGCAGGCGGAGCTATGCCGCCACCCTTTTATTTGCAAATTTATTTAATTTTCTAAATTCATCACAATTACCAAATGTACTAATCAAAAGTTTTTTTTTTTTTTTTTTTTTTGCATCAGTTCTTAAATAATCAACAATTAAATAGGCACATAATCAAAGAAACTAAAAATGCATAAATGTAAAATATAATCAAATAACATACTGAGATGATGCAAAGGGCAATGCAGGGGCAGCTCGAATTCGATCTTTACGACTCGTCTTCTTCGAATCAACCCGCCACTCATCCGGATTATTCCCACATTTCCGACCCGACCCGGAAACAATGACCCGGATTGGGGTTACCTTACCGGAGCAGCAACACTTAATCTTACAATCACTGCTTCGAATCAAAACCCTCCGTCGGAAAAGCTCCGGTGGCCGGAAACTCACCTCCGACCGCCGCAGCCGCAGGCCAAATGACGGCGGCACAGATGCCATTAAAATTGAAGGTGTGTTTTGAAAATAATCACGAAAATGCCATCAAGATTCAAGAACCAGATGGGTTTTGATCAGAAAGAGATAATATTAAAACCCTAATTTGCATTTGGTGTTTTTAACAGCTTAAAACCATAAAGCTCAAACCTTTCCAAAAAAAGAAAGGTGGGTTGTTTGGTTTTAAAGTGGAATAAGTAGAATAGAAGACACCATTGAATTAAAGATTGAATTTAAGAATAATAATATGGAAAGAGGTAATTAATGTATGAAGAAGATAGTGTAGTGTGTTGTGTTGTGTTGAATGAAGTGAAGTGATGAGAGTAGGTGTGTTGATGTTTATATTTATAAGCGACGGTTTGAGGATCCCGGAGATGAAGGGTGGGCTTCGCTAGTCATGGTCATTTTATATCTCATTATCCATTCATGTGTTGACACGTGGATTAAGCTTAATATAATTTTTTGTTAAACTGTTAAATTTATAAATATAAAAGCCCAGCAAGGAGGAGCTGGAAGAAACATACAAACGAAACACCAAAGAAACCCCGAAACGAGGGCTAATTACAAAAGATCTGAAACATCAAATGTAATCCATTTATCCCATTCGATAACGGCCGCCTTGTACCTATGCGAGATCCAAAGAAAAACATCCTCTTTAATCAGCTCGACATACGTAGTGACTGGGACGAATCTATCTTCGAAGACTTTCGACTTCCTCGCCATCCAAATCCTCCAAACCATAGCCATAATCACCATGTATACAATCTTTCGCCATCATTTCTTCCCGGACATTTGGATATAACAAGTAAAAAGTCAGAGATGGAATCCATATTGTTAGGCCATGGAATGCGCAACCAAACCAAAAAATTCAACCATATACATTTAGCAAAAGGCACCCCACAAATAAATTTAGATGTCGTGGGTTGTTTAACTAAGTAATATTTCATCCGTCCCAATTTAGATGTCATGGTCCCACAAACACACATATTAATATCCTCAAGTTATTATTTCAAATCTTTAATTGTCTTTTGTCTTTTATGGTCAAAACTGGAAATTGATTAGAAATGGACATTTAATTTGGGACAACAAAAAGTGCAAAAATAGACATTTAAAATGGGACGAAGGGAGTAATAGTTACCCACGTTTTTATAAATAGACTAACAAGGTAAAGGACAAAGTTTAGGTCTATGGCATTGGCGAATTCATTTGAACGACAAAAAAATGGTTTCATATGTTGTTTTTAGAGCGAAAGGAGTAGGGCGGGGATTTGAGCGTGGGATGCCAACCCACTCAGGGAACACCACCGTCATTGTTGTGCAAGTTTTGCGTGGCCCATTTTGTGTGGGAAAGGAGACGGACGTGTATGGGGTGAGGGGGTGAGGGTGGGTGTGTGGAGGTTGTTCATTAGAGGTTGGTTTTAAAAATATATATAGGTAGAGGATCCTATAGGTATAGTATACACATTCTTAGGGGCTGTTTGGTTGATTAAGTGATGAATCATTAAGATATCTGAATAATTAACTGCTGAATTATTAAGTTGGATCTCTTAATGGTTAGTTTTTTGGTCCTACATTGGTAAGAGAGCCTCATTAAGGTTCAGCCTAGTTCGGTGATTAATGGTTCAGCCTTAACCATTCAATTCAGAAGCTGAAACAAACACGTTGAATGATGAATCATTCAACGCTGAATGGTTCAGAACCTCATTAAGAAGCTTTCCAAACAGCCCCTTAGTCTAATTCAAACCAAGCCCCTCCACCATGTACACTTTGGGCTTGAGTTGAAGAGCTCAGTATTGCCAGGTGTTGAATGAAGGGTGGGCTTCGCTAGTCATGGTCATTTTATATCTCATTATCCATTCATGTGTTGACACGTGGATTGAGGTTAATATAGTCTTTTTGTTAGCTGTTGGGTTTATACCCAAATGGTGGCTTTGTTTTACTAAATTATAATTACCCACGTTTTTGCAAAGAGACTAAGAAGATAAAGGACAAAGTTTAGGTCTATGGCGAATTCAATTGAACGACAAAAGAATGGTTTTATATGTTGTTTTTAGAGTGAAGGGAGTGGGGCTAGGGTTTGGGCGCGTCACCGTCGTTGTTGAGCGAGTTTTGCGTGACCCCTTTGGCCTGGGAAAGGAGATGGGCGTGTTGTGTGTGTGTATAGACCGGGGGGGGGGGGGGGGATGTGGAGGTTGTTTATTAGTGGTTGGTGTTAAAATTACATATATAGGTAGAGGATCATGTTGGTATAGGACTATAAGGAGGGGGGGATGAAGCGTCAATTGGACGTGTGAGGCCTACGTGTGAAAGGTGAAAATTATGAGGAGTGGAAGGGGGGGGGGGGGGGATAATATTATATTGTTTTAAAGTTATATAAAAAACAACAAAGTCCAGCCAATAAGAAACCTCCACGTGGCCTTCCTCCTCTCCCCACGCCCATCGAATTCTCCCCGCCCAAACCCTTTCCGTCCCCTTCCATGCCCTACCGGGGCGGTGTTCCCGCCTGTGAAGAGTTTCCCCGTCCCCTTTCTCGCCCCACTCCTTACAGTCTAATACACACTCTTAATCTAATTCAAAACCCAAGCCCCCTTCACCCCGTACATTTTAGGGTTGAGTTGAAGAGCCCAATTAGTGTCACGTGTCAACTCATACCTTAAACCCAAGCCCCTCCACTCATTTACTAGGTAAGTTATTATTATTATTTTTTTATTAATGGGTAACTTAGTTTATATGGGTTAGGATCAAATACACAGTGAAAGAAAAATAGGAAGTCGTAGGAAGGGTATTAAACGGACTCCGATTGAACTCATTCAAGCGTCATTGGAACCGTCTCATCAAACCATACGATCTTAGTTTTTATGTTTTCGCTTTTGTGTCTTTTTAGCTTGTAGTTTTTAAAATTTATGTTATGTTATTGTGTCTTTTATGTAGCATTGTGTCTTTTTCTTATTTTCAGCATTGTGTCAGTTTTGCGATTCATTTTGTCCTTTTTTTTTCAGCATTATGTTATATTTTTCTGCATTGTGTTATATTTTGTGGCTCAGTGTGTCATATTTCGTGATATATTGTGTTTTTATATCCTTCTCACCCTTCTCATTTTTGTTATACTATGTAGGACAACTTGACCCTACAACCTTTATTAATTATTGATTGTTTAAATCACATTCATGCTCAAAACTTTTGATTTAGGGCACTTCATGAATTCTTCACGGGCAGTCCACTACCCCATGGTAATACCGTTGCCGGTAGCACGGGTAGTGGTCTAGTGAAGCAATTACGAGTTCTAGTTAACGAACTGTGAGTGCTATGCAAAATTAATGAAGTAAATTAGTAAAGTGATGTGACTATGCAAAATTAATAAAAATCAGGAAAGTTGAAAAAATTCAAGTGTAGTGTCCTATCCCCCTTAGTTATTTTTTCTGTTATTTTTTGAACGTGTCGCTTTATTACCATTTTCTCTTAAAATACTCCACGTGACGTTATTGTTGACGAAAATGCTTAATGGATAAGGTGCCAACGTAGGATCTTAGGTGTGACTCAGAACAAGTGACATGGCAGTCATGGTTGTTAGTAATACCACGTGTCACCTTGAAGAGACCACTACATATGTGGCTTTGGACTAGAACCAGGAAACCAAACCAACAAAACTTCATCTTTATTTAAAAACAAAATGGAAAATATACTATATATAATGTATAATAATCAAACATATAGCTGAATAAAAGTATTTCAATAAAAATAAAACAAAAATGTATATAAATTATAATCAAATTCCCATGTTTTGAATTATAATTAGAAGTTCTTATATATTCAAACTAGTTAGAGTTTACCCGGTTTGTCCGATATATAAGTAGTCTACTAGTCTTAACTCATCATATTAAAGCTTTTCTCAAGGTACCAATTTTCATTAACTTACGATAACTTGATCTCCACTTTGATAATTTATATCTTATCTTGCACATTTACAAGCATATTATGGGCTGGCTCTTGACATTGTTCTTAGTCCTTTTAACGGGGTTTTTGTGTTTACGTTTTACTCTTGGCTTGGCAAGATGTGATGCATAACCACGTCACTATCAAGATTACTCTGAATCCATCTTATGTCGCTCAGGTGTCAACAGTCAACACCATGTCCACGTATTTTCATAGCAATAGTCTATACTTACGAAGACATACTTCCAAATTTTTTAAGTGAAACTGGATTGAAATTTGAATAACAAATTTGTTCTAAGAAATAATTTTGAATCACACCTAATCTCAATTATTGTAAAGTGAATTGACAAATTTAGATTTTAATTTTCTAGACAATAATTATATTTTCCTTTAAACATTTTGTTTTTATATCAAAACCTAAAGAATAATATGTTGTGTGTGTTTCGGATAAGTTTGATGTCAATTCAGGTTCTTTTTGGAGCAATAAACACCCACAAGATCTCTCACGATTGTAACGTTCCTTTTCATGTTCAAAACATAAGGATTAAAAGTATTTGAACCCCACAACCTGGCTACGTAATTTCAAGAGAGATTTTAGGGGCCCATAAAATACAGTTTTATTGAAATTTTGTTATTAACTAGGAGCTAAAAAATAAATATATTGTTTTTTTTTTCCAAACAATGATTTTCCTATGACATAAATTGTCTAACCATACATGTAAAGCATATTCAAATTGAAGGCATAAAGGTGAATGATAGAAGTGTTTCGCAGATGATACAGGGGGTCCTTGGGAATGGTCAGAAAATTCGTTTTTGGCATGATGTGTGGGCAGGGAATATGTAAAGTTTTACAACACTAACGATATCAAACACAATACAAATCAAACACAAGAACAAATCATACACAAGACAACAGATATAGCGACAAAACAAGTGATAAAACTCTTATTAACCCAAACCTGAAAAACACCCCCCAATACCCTAAGTATTCACCAAATCAGTGAATACTTATAATAAGTCTCAAGTATCAACTGATTACAAAGAATCAGTTGATACAGATAACAAAACAAATGAAATACTTACAACCAGACGATCCTGATGATACAAAACACCAGGAATAACAGACGGATGAGAAATACAAGACAAGATATGAAAACCCTAAACCAGAGAACTCTCTGGAAACCCTAGAGATTACAACGAAAGAAAGAAAAATATCTCAACACCAATAATACTGAACATAAGCTCGTATATATAGGAAGCTCAACAAAACCCTTCGTAAACTTGAGAAGCCCAGATGAGATGATTAGCCCAACGATCATAACAAGCCCAATAGCACATATGAGCCCAGTATCACATAGCCTGAAATATTCTCAGAAATAGAATAAGTCCAGCCCAATATATCTTAAATAAAATGTTTGAACTATAATCAAACATGTTACAACATGTTACTTTTTAACATCCTCCCTTAGTTCAAACATGTCAAACATCTTTAATTGTTCACAAAAAAACTTGTGTTGATCAACACTAAGTCCCTTTGTAAAACCATCAGCAACCTGAACTCCAGAATCAATCTTAATTGTTTCCAGAACACCATCAACAATCTTTTCTCTCAAAAAATGAAGATCAAGCTCAAAATGCTTGACTTTCTCATGAAATACTGGGTTAGCTGCTATAGAAATAGCAGCTTTACTATCACACATCAGCTTAAAAGGTAAAGACAACTTAACACCCAATTCAGACATTAAGTTCTTAATCCAAATCATCTCACAAGCAGCTGAGCACATTGCTCTGTACTCAGCTTCTGCTGATGATCTAGAGACAACATTCTGTTTCTTACTCTTCCACGAAACAAGTGAATTTCCAATGTATATACAAAAACCAGTTACTGACCTTCTTGTTTCTAGACACTTAGCCCAGTCAGAATCAACAAAACCATACAAATCATAAGTCTGTCCTTTACTAAACAAAATACCTTTCCCTGGGGACAACTTAAGATACCTCAATAGCCTAAGTGCAAGTTTCAAATGACCATTTGTAGGTTTATGCATATACTGACTAAGAAATTGAACAGCATAGCTAATGTCAGGCCGAGTAAGAGACAAATAAATCAATTTTCCAACTAACTTTTGAAATCCAGTAATGTTATCTAACAAAGATTTATCCTTCTCATTTTTAACAGAGACTATATAGCTTTGTTCTATAGGTGTATTTATTGGTTTACAACCCAAATAGCCAAATTCATTTAACAGTTCAAGACAATATTTTCTTTGTGAAAGACAGATTCCAGCATTTGAGTATAACACCTCAATGCCCAGGAAGTACTTCAATATACCTAAGTCTTTAATCAGAAAACTTTCACTTAAAAACTTCTTCACTTTGGCTATTTCATCATTACAATTACCAGTCAAAACTATGTCATCTACATAGACTAGTAGAACAATAAACACTTTCCCTAAGGTTTTAACAAACATTGAATGATCACATATACTTTGTTTAAAACCTATATTAATAAGTACTTTGGTTAGTTTTTTCATTCCATTGCCTAGGTGCTTGTTTTAAACCATATAAAGATTTAATAAGTTTACACACTTGGTTATCATTTTTTGAATAATAACCTTCAGGCAACTTCATGTAAACATCCTCAGTAATAGAACCATACAGGAAAGCATTATTAACATCAAGTTGATAAAGAGACCAGTTATTTTCTACAGCTAGACTAATCACACATCTCACAGTGACCATCTTCACAACAGGGGAGAAGGTTTCCCCAAAATCAATACCCTCTCTTTGGTTGTAGCCTTTGGCCACCAACCTAGCTTTATACCTATCAATCTCTCCATTAGACTTATACTTAATTTTATACACCCATTTACACCCAATGGCTTTTCTACCTTTGGGTAAATCTGTAACAACCCAAGTGTTATTTCTGTGCAAAGCTTCCATCTCAGTGTTCATGGCCTCAACCCACTGAGGATCTTTGGAAGCTTCAAAATAACTACTGGGTTCTACAGTTTTATTAAGACTAGATACAAAAGACATATTTTCAATAGACAAGTTAGAATAGTTAACTACCTTATCTAACCCATACTTGACTTTTCCTTCTACAATAAAGTCACTAAACCTCCTAGGAAGAACTGACTCTCTATGAGATCTCCTAACACTTCCTCCCTCAGGTGGAATTGCCTCATCATTTGTAGGTAACTCATCCTGGTCTGCCTCCTCAAACAGTCTTCCACTAGAACCACTGATATTCTGATTTGAGTCAGAAGTATCAGCAGTAATAGGAGACTTGTCTGGTTGCTGACTAGAGTCACCTACATGAGTACCATTGATTCCCCCTTCATCATTGGGAGGTTTGGTCCCCTTATCCACCTCAACACTTACAACTATTTCAGTTTCATAATGATCAAAGAAGTTTAAATGATTAATACTAAGACTTTGAGACCCCTGATTTTCTTTTAAAGAGTTTTTGAAAGGAAAAATGTTTTCATAGAACCTAACATCTCTTGAGTACTCAATCTGTTTTTGTTCTAAGTTCCACAACTTATAACCTTTTTTAAAGTTTGAGTACCCAACTAAGACACATTTTTCAGCTCTACTTGTCATTTTATCAGAATTATTTAAAACAGTTATAAAACCTAAACAGCCAAAAGTTTTGAGGTGACTAAGAGTGGGGGGGAACCCATACATAACCTCATAGGGACTCTTACCACTAAGTACAGAAGAAGGAATCCTGTTAATCAAATAAGTAGAAGTCAGAACACATTCAGACCAAAAACTTAAAGGTAATCCACTCTGAAAAAGAAGTGCTCTAGCCATGTTCAAAAGATGTCTGTGTTTCCTCTCAACTAAACCATTTTGTTGAGGGGTGTACACACAAGATGTTTGATGTATAATACCCCTTGACAAACAAAACTGATTCATTTGACTGTTTACAAATTCACTACCATTGTCACTTCTAAACACTTTAACAAGTTTTTTAAACTGTGTTTTAACTAACTCATAAAAACACATAATATTTTCAAAAACTTCTCCTTTTCCTTTCATCATATAACACCAAACAGACCTTGAGTAATCATCCACAATTGTCAAAAAATATTTATAACCTTCTCTACTCACAACTCTATAGGGACCCCAGACATCTAAATGAACTATGTCACCTATTTCTTTTGTTTTATGATCACTCAATGGAAAAGGTGTTCTAACCTGTTTAGACTTATGGCAAATTTCACAAGGTTGAGAGTTAACAGTATCAACATTTAAGACATCTTTTAAAACAGCTAGAACCTGATCAGAAGGATGACCTAATCTGTTATGCCAAAGATTAGTGTTACTAACACTATTTAGACACACATGATTAACACTTACTTTGTCTCCTATAAAATACAATCCATCACTTTGTCTACCAGTCACCAGGATTCTCCTGGATTTGGAATCCTGGACAAAACAACTATTTTCATCAAACAAGACAGTCAACCTATTATCTCTAGCAAGCTTATGAACAGATAACAAGTTAACACAGTAGTCAGGAACATATAAGACATCTTTTAAAACAACATTATTAGCCAACACAACATCACCAATTTTAGTAACTATAGCACTAGTACCATTAGGATGTTTTACTTTTACATCAAAACCAGAGACATCAATACAATTTATAAAGTTTTGATCATTATTAGACATATGCTGATTAGCACCTGAATCAGTAATCCAACTGCTACTGATAATACTTTTAACAAAATTTGAACAACTGGAAAAATTTTCTAAAACAGTTTTAAGATTTTGTAAACTAGACAGACTTGAAAAACCATTTATAATATTACCTCCAGCATTGGAAGCCTGTGGTTCACTAGTAGATTTCTCACTGATAAGGTTCATGAGTTTTGTAATCTGTTCAGAAGTAAAAGGCAAACCAGCAGTAGCAGTTGAAACATTAGCTTTATTCTTACCCAAACCATTTGTCCCACCTTTATTTCCACCAGTATTCGACCCTCTTTTTTTCATACCAGGTGGATACCCAACCAATTCATAACATCTATCAACCGTATGACCTATCATATTACAATGAGTACACTTTAAGTTTGGATTAGGTCCTCTACCTGTACTTCTTATATTTTCAAAATTTTGATTTGTTTTAGATACAAAAGCAACATTTTGACTTTTAGAAGTATTACTAGATCCCCTATGTGACTCTTCTCTTGAGATTATTGCAAATGCATTTTTAACCGAAGGTAAAGGTTCTCTAGTTAGCAGATTAGACCTAATTGGTTGATAGACATCATCAAGACCCATAAGGAATTGCATCAACTTAATCAAAGTATTAAAATCATTGAATTCCTTAGAAGCTTGACATACACAGGCAGGTAATTGCAAAATAGCATCAAATTGTTTCCACATAGTATTAAGCCTATGATAATACTCAGCTACTGTACTACCATTTTGTTTTACAGAATTAATTTTTTGATACAGACCAAAAACAACTGAACCATCTACCTTATCATAAGTTTCTTTTAGATCAGACCACACTTCAGAAGCAAGTTTAGAAAAAACCTGTCCTAAATATAGTTCTTCACTAACAGAATTAAGTAACCAAGATAACACAACAGCATTACATCTATCCCACTGCTTCCCTAGCACATCATCAGTAGCAGATTTCACACAGGAACCATCAATAAATCCAAATTTATTTTTAGTTTCTAATGCTAACTTCATAGAACTAGCCCATACAGAGTAGTTTTCAGTTCCTTTTAACTTTATACTAGTTATTGTTAGACTACTTGTGTCACTAGGATGTAAAAACAAAGGATCACTAATATCAAGTTTACTAATCAGAGTACCAACAACAAGAGCAGAATTAGGATCATCTCCACCACCCCCACCCCCAGCAGGGGGAGGAGGAATATTATCAGTTCCACTCATATCACAGAGAACACAACAGAAACAATATCAACAACAAAGAACAAACTCAACTATCAAGACCAGAACAATCAAGACAAGGTAAACAATGAGACAAATCAACAGATCAAGAATATAAACCCTAGAAAGCGAAGCTGTGTAGGTGTTCAGATCATGGGTTCATCACTCATAGGTGCCCACGCAGATCCTTACACAGGAGCTTTTTTATTAACTATATATACTTTTATATATATATAAACCAGTTAACAAAAAAGTAAACAACAAAGAACAAAACAATCAACAGACCAAGGACAACAAGAAACAAGACTAGCAACTAATGAGCCTACTCCGGTCCACCCTAACCCGGACAGTGCTCCTAGACACAGAGACCAGAACAGAAGACTTACAGAGTACTCCAGCAGCAGCAAGCAATAACAACAACAAAAACAAAGAATAGAATGACTTACAGTGGGTGCAAGCTTCCTTTCCACAAACCACTTACCAGAACAGAGTACAACCAAGATCAACAATAGTTGACCAACCAATATCTGAATCTGAAACAATCAGATTCAACAACCAAAACAATAGACAAGATCTATATTAGACCAGATCTATTGAAAAACAATAAGAAGAAGAATCAGATCTATGATCTAGATCAGATCCTTCGAGAATCAACCAGATCTGTTAAACTATTTTAACAAATCCAAAGATCAAGAACCAGATCTATCAAATCAGATCAGATCCTTGATTTTAATACAGCGGAAGACTTAAAAAAACAAGATCAAGAGCCTTTCAGCTCTGATACCATGTAAAGTTTTACAACTCTAACGATATCAAACACAATACAAATCAAACACAAGAACAAATCATACACAAGACAACAGATATAGCGACAAAACAAGTGATAAAACTCTTATTAACCCAAACCTGAAAAACACCCCCCAATACCCTAAGTATTCACCAAATCAGTGAATACTTATAATAAGTCTCAAGTATCAACTGATTACAAAGAATCAGTTGATACAGATAACAAAACAAATGAAATACTTACAACCAGACGATCCTGATGATACAAAACACCAGGAATAACAGACGGATGAGAAATACAAGACAAGATATGAAAACCCTAAACCAGAGAACTCTCTGGAAACCCTAGAGATTACAACGAAAGAAAGAAAAATATCTCAACACCAATAATACTGAACATAAGCTCGTATATATAGGAAGCTCAACAAAACCCTTCGTAAACTTGAGAAGCCCAGATGAGATGATTAGCCCAACGATCATAACAAGCCCAATAGCACATATGAGCCCAGTATCACATAGCCTGAAATATTCTCAGAAATAGAATAAGTCCAGCCCAATATATCTTAAATAAAATGTTTGAACTATAATCAACATGTTACAACATGTTACTTTTTAACAGAATACCACGCTTAGAGAGAGGTGGCCCAACCTGTTTGTGTTGGAAAGAAACAAGAACAGCTTAGTGTGTGATAAGCTAAGTAGCGATGGGGAGGGGTCTCACTTTCTTCAGAGGTGGATTAGATCTCCTGCTACTGTGGCTGAAATATCGGAATACCAGGACTTGGAGCGTCTAATCTCGCATAAAATTTTAAAGGACCAGGCTGATTCTTGGGCTTGGGTTCAGGCTGCGGATGGGATTTTCAATGTCAAAGAGTTCAGAAAATGGTTGAATGAGGTCAGTAATGGGCCGGCCCAGTTGGTTTTTAAATGGGAGAATTGGATTCCTTTAAAGGTCTCTTTAGTGGCTTGGAGAGCAGAGAAGAACAGGCTTCCGACTCGGGCTGCGTTAACTCAAAGACGGATCCCGATTCAGGTTGTTTCTTGCCCTCTTTGTGATGATGGTTTGGAGGATTTAAAACATCTGATGGTTACATGCGGTTTCGCGTATGGGGTCTGGAGCACCATTTGTAAATGGTGTAACTTGGATCCTTTTTTTGCTTACGAATACGAAGATTTACTTTTGCTTTACAAGAGTGTTCATGGGGGGAAATGGAGAAAGAAGATAGTTAGAGGTATTGTTTCGATTACTACTTGGGCGATATGGTTAACTAGAAATGAGAAGGTTTTCAACAACAAGAATAAGAAGGTGATCGAGGTGGTTGCGGAAATAAAGTCCAAAGCGTTTTTGTGGTTGAAGTATAGGTCTAAATTTAAAGATATTGTTTGGAAGAATTGGGTCAAGAACCCGTTGTATATGTGTACATAGTTTGTGGGCGGCTCTCGTTTTTTAGAGCTTGCCTTTTTTTAATGAAAGTTAACGTTCAAAAAAAAAAAATACATGTAAAGCATATATATTACTTGTAACTAGTGCTGATAATTTCTAACATTTGTTGGTGTCATATCTAACTTAATAAATATATATATGATTCGATTAACTTGTTTAATCCATTTAATTAAACAGGTTGATCCATTAGTCCGCAAGTTTTTAAAATTACAGGGATAGTCCTCAACTTTTGGTGTTTCTTAACTCGGATAGTCCTTGGAGTGGCTGTGAAATTACTAAATTACCCTTTTGATGGATGGAGGTTAAATAATCCAGTTAAGTGGATGTAAAATTACTAAATTACCCTTACCACAATAAAAATAAAAGAAATTAATTAATTAATAAAATATAAAGAGTCCCACTTAACCTCTTAACCAACTATTTTTCTCCATCTATTTTAGTGGGACCCACCAACTACATCTTTCCCAACCCACCACCTCCCCAAACCACCATCCTCCCCTGTTCTCTCTTTTCTTTCTCAGCTCTCTCTATTCAAGCAACTTTCTCATTCCTTAATAAATCAACCATGGATCTTCTTCATCTCCTACCAACAATAATAATAATAATCACATTCTTCATCATCATCACAGTAACCCAATCATCAACAATATACGAACCGCTTCCAATCGGTCTCCTCCCCAAAGGAATAACACACTACTTTTATTGTATGAATTCAAGGTGAATAAAAGTGTAAAACATTAAAACTGCCGCTTTATTAAATGTCCAGATCTGATGGTAAAAGTATCATGGGAACAAAGCCAAGGCGCACACTAGCAAGTAGACATAGATTTAGTGGGAGGTGCTGGTGGGCTTAAAGTCAAAGGGGAAGGAGCAGTTAATGGAGTCACACTAGGAGTTGGAGATGAAACAGGCACTGGAGCAGGTGGAGAAGCAAGAGGAGCAGGTGGTGAAGTGGCTAGTGGTGGTGGCGTAGCAACAGGTGGAGGAGTTGGTTGTCTTGAAGGATCGGTCTAGCCATATTCAGGTTTGTTAAATGAATGCCTTATAATTGAATGGTAAAAGAGGTTAGGTGAGATTGTGGTGATGTGGTTGGTGGGTTTATAATTTATAAATGTTAATCGGTGGGGGAGGTGGTGGTGGGTGGTGGTGGTGGATGGTGGTGGTTGGTGGTGATAGGGTTGGGAAGATGTAGTTGGTGGGCCCCACTAAAATAGGTGGAGATAAATAATTGGTTAAGAGGTTAAGTGGACCCTTTTTATATTTTATTAATTAATTAATTTCTTTTATTTTTATTAGGGTAAGGGTAATTTAGTAATTTTACATCCACTTAACTGGATTATTTAACCTCCATCCATCAAAAGGGTAATTTAGTAATTTCACAGCCACTCCAAGGACTATCCGAGTTAAGAAACACCAAAAGTTGAGGACTATCCCTGTAATTTTAAAAACTTGCGGACTATAGGTGAAAATTGTGCAAACCACAGGGACTATTCGAGCAATTTTCTCTTAACTAGGAGCTAAAAAATAAATATATTGTTTTTTTTTTCCAAACAATGATTTTCCAATGACATAAATTGTCTAACCATACATGTAAAGCATATATATTACTTGTAACTAGTGCTGATAATTTCTAACATTTGTTGGTGTCATATCTAACTTAATAAATATATATATGATTCGATTAACTTGTTTAATCCATTTAATTAAACAGGTTGATCCATTAGTCCGCATAATCAAACATGTTGACTGGTGAACATGTTTAACCCCGTCTTACAAACCGTCAATCTGTTTTACATATTTACAATCCGTTTGGATTGATAGATACAGGTTACCAAGGGTGATTATCGGTCCATAACCGGAATTGAACCGGAATTGTGAAAGAGAGAATATGAGAACCGGACCGAAAGACATCAATTCGGTCCTTGATTTTGGCAGATTAGTTCCTCATGCTTTCAAACTGATAATTATATATAATAACAAAATATGAAAGGTCTTATGAATAGTATATAATCCATTCTTTGACTCTTATTTATGCCACATAATTCATTCATAAATCAAAAGAACTATGTAAAATTTTGATCACTTTATCTTATGGATGGTTTTGATTTTTGTCCCTTTTTGCTTTATTTTCAATTGAGTAGGTTTTGCAATACAAAAAGGGGTAGCGGCGTAGCTTGTGGGCCGTTTACCTGCGTGTCACTTGTAATTGGCTGTTTTTTTATTGAAATGGAATTCAAACCAAAAATTTCTTTAAAAAAAAAAACAAACAAAATGGATAACAATAAATCGAGAGCGGTGAACATAAACTGATTAACTGAACAATACACAACAGAACATCAACAATTAACTGAGAACGGTTTAGCCCAAATGAAAAAGATATAAGCAATAAACTGATAATAGTAAACTGAAGATTGCTAAACATGACCAAAAAAATCATCCGAGTATTACGTATACAAAGGCTAACGAACGGGTGAACTTGGTAGGCAACGTCGTCGATCTGAGCATCTCGGGTTGGTTAGCGACGACAAGTTTGTACTTTCTTGATTGCAAAAACCCACTCTTAGGGCAGGAATCCCGTAGCCTTATTTGATTCGTAGCTTGTTAAGGGAAATTGTTTCAAGGCAGCTACCATAGAGCTAGACCTTTTACCAATCCAATCTCATCAAAGCCGGGTAACAAAAACAAGGATAATGAAATGAAAGAAATGTGTATCCCGGCGATTTCTTGCGACACTGGTAAACGGACCAATTGACTGAACCTGATTAGCTCAGATTTCATGGGCAGAGTCACCAACAGAACACGGGTCAGTGTACGGTTTTGAAGGGTCAGGTCTTCGGTTTTAATTGCCTGTTGAAACCATGAAATGCTTACTCCTACAGGTCATACAGGATTTCATGTGTACGGGTTATGGTTGATATTTGCGATTTAAGTTCAACAATTAAACCTGCAACCCAAAAACCCGTCAACCCAACACAGCGGACTCCTACTCACAAACCTCATTTTGTAGGTCAATGATTGACACACATGATTTGTACACAGTGGTTATAATGTAACCTTATATGACATTGCAACAAGACATTCTAATTTTCTCTGCTCTCAAAATCTTCATTTTTCTTGTTCTTTACTTGTACAACAGATTAATTTTTTATTTTTTTTACATTCTACACAACTTTAAATAGTTAACACAGCACATTCTAACCTCCACAAAATCGTTCGCCATTTCCCCACCACCCAGCAGTTCATATCTACAAAATTTACTCCCAAACGACCTGACACGACGATATGCACTTTGACTGTTTTTGTTTGACTGGTATGGTTGTAACCCAACCCGTCTAACTGAACGAACTTCGTCAAAGTACTCAGTCCGAAAGCAAGTCTTCCAGTTCATTTTCATCTGAGCCCGTAGAAAAATCATTGACCATTGTGTCATTAAGAAGATACTGAAGATCAGAGACCATCCCGTCTTCGTCTTCGTCTTCATCTTCATTTTGGTTATAAGATTCTTGATTATTATCTATAATATATTCATCATTACCAGTTTCATCCGCCTCTGGTAACCCGTTGCCCATTTTTCGAGGGAGCGATACCGTTTTTGATTTATGATTTGTTTTTTCACAAATACACGAAGTCGGGTTTTCATGAAACTCACCTCGCCCAGGCCTCGCCTCATTTGGCTCCCCCATGAAACCTATTTGATGAACCCGAACCTGTGAAGAGAACTCTTCCCATGTCATGTTTTTTCGGTCTATGAACAAATGAGCCAATTTCTTTGCGTTTGGGCGTATTGTTGGTTTGTGTCCGAAGTATCTCCTGTAAAGTAAAAATAAAACATTAGCTTTATGATTCTTGTTGTTAGGCCGGTTAACGAACTGAACGAACACGAATAGAGGCATGTTCGTGTTTGTTCATTAAGAGAATGGCCATGTTCGTGTTCGGTTATGTTTGTTAGTTTAAAGCTAAACGAAAAGTTCACAAACATAAACGAACATAAACAAACTTACACAAACATATTCTAACCAACATAAAACAACACAAATAAGCATAATTAAACAAACATAAATGAACACAAATGAATATAATTGACCAAACATAAACGAACTTAAAGTAGTTTTTCCGTATAAACTGGTTACTAATTACGATTAGTTTCATTAAAAAACTCATTGTTATTACTAGAAAGCTCATTTACTAATTAGTTATATTTGTATAAGTAGTTAAAAAACTTGTTTTATGTTTATATTTATATAATATAACTACTTATGTATACATTGAAATTTAAATTTAAATGAACATAAACAATGTTTATTCATTTAATTAAAAGAACAAAAAAAATTGTTCGTGTTCGTTCGTTTATTTACGAACTTCCCGCCAAACAAGTTCATGAACGTTCAGTTCGTTTACATGCCTACTTGTTGTAGATCAAGTGAATTCCGAAGTAACGAAACAGAGATTGGTGTTTGGATGTGCTTTTATTATTGGCATTTGGATTGTTCAAACAGCTCCCCCCTCGAAACTCGCTCGAAAACAATTCGCTCAAAATAAACAAATAGCTGCCTCGTTTAAATTTCAAGCCTAGATGAGCACCTCGTTTGGCCATTTAAGAAATCCAACTTTTATAGGAAAAGAACCCTCCCGCCTTTTTATGTTTATCCATGATCCATATGTGCAACAAATACAAAATTTTCGAAACTTGGAAAATAAACAAGCTGGCTTGAGCTCAAATTTCAGCCGGTTAAGAGTTTATGAGCCAATCTCGAGTTGAAGCTAGCTCAGCTTGTTCTTTAAGCAGCCCTAATTTGAAGTTGTTATTAACCAATGCCGGATAACCAGTAACCCAAGTGCTTAATAATTCTGCAGTTCTGCTTATTTAAGTTTTGAAGTAAATAATAAAACATTAAGGGTAACACTTTTACATTATCAAAGTGCGGATATAAATCCGATAATTTGTATAACAAATATAATTTTTAAAAAGTATTGGTCTTGACCTATTAGTTTTAATACTTATATTCATAATATCAACACGAGAAATACAGTGGGAATCAACAAGTACTTTAGTCTTCCCTTAAATAATCAACTTTATTGCAGTTAGTAGAAAGCTGATTATCCAAAACTAATTAATCAAAATTCATCACATAATCGAGCACATTCATTATCTGATAATCAATTTCGTAGTTTGCATCCCCCCAAAAGTAACGAAAAATTTATTTTGGTAATATGAATATGAAGTTATGGAAGGTTGAAGTGCAATTCTACTCTAAAATGGAAATGATAAACCAAAAAGAGAGAAAATGTACCTCCGTCCTGCTAATATTTTGGCCATATTACCGTTATTGTTGGTAACAAAAACATCGCTTTCATCACACACCATAAAATCCAGTGCCGCCATACGGGAAGAAAATGATGAAAATGGTTCGAGCTCTTGTTCGGTAGCTATACTTTCTTTTGAATAAATATTTGGAAAAAGCGCCCTCAGCGGATTCAACGTTTCATTCCCGCCATATACGTCACCAGAAGCCACATAAATATTTGTGTCTTTTTCATACCCGAGTGCCCTTAACATTAAACCTACTTCTTCAGGTGTAAGCGGGCACCTCCCTTGCCTCCTTTCTTTCTCTGGATCACTAATCTGTAAATCATTTTCAAAATCATATATAAAAAAAAAACCTATTTGCATATATGCAAGTATTATAAATTTATAGCTGGGCACTTACATGTAAAGTTTTCCACCTTTTCCTTATTTTATTAAGTTCTTTTATTTCCTTTTCTCCTCCGCCGTAGTAACACCCCGAGAATGCAAGCATATCTGGTTCAAACCTGTATCAACGTGAAATATAAGAGTTAATTAAGAAAATTGTCCCTGTGGTTTGCCCAACTTACAGGTTTATATTCACTTTTCGCGGGTTTATGCAACACACTTCGTTTGTAGCTCCATTTATTGCAACACACTTACCATTTCATATCAGTATACTCCCTCTCTCCTAGAGTTATCGTAAATTTGTCCCAAAGTACTTGTCCGGTTTAAGAACCGGATAATAATTTACTAAAATTCTGTTTTACTCTTATCATTAAATCTTGCAAGTTCTTAAGTTAAATCAATTGGTATATTAAGTGCAATATGGCTACAAATCGGTATCTTGCAAGAATATCAATTTATAGTTTTATACCCATATTGCACTTAAGATACCAACTCACTTGGGACACTTTTAAGATTTAATGATAAGGGTAAAATGGAATTTTAGCAAATTCTAACTATCAGGATCTGAAAAGTGAATCAAATATTTTGAGGCAAATTGACAATAACTTTGGGAGAGAGGGAGTATTCTGATATGAAATGGTAAGTACGTTGCAATAACTGGAGCTATAATAGAAGTGTGTTGCATAAATCAGTAAAAAACGAAGTGTACATTGCATTTTCATGCAGTTAGCCCTAACTAATAACCTAATGTAACTGTAAGCAGTGAAATGGGCTCATAAGAAGACTACTGATAATTTATTGTGTATAATGAAAGCATTATTATGAGGCCGAAAAGAAATAACTAGGACACAGAAATAGACCATTAGGCATACCTCAAGTGTAAAGCAACAAAGTGTTTGCCCATGTTCCTCATTCGGTTTACCAATGTTTGACCCATTTTAACTATGGGATCGGTAAATTTTAAAGCATGGTAGTTTACCCTGCATCTAAGCTTTTGAAAATCGGTTTCCAACTTGTTAGAAAGTCTGTAATCAAACTTGCTTAGCTGAACAGCCTGTTAAAGATAATAGATCTAATAAATTTCATATAATATATTGAAAAAACTAAAGAAAACTCAAAAAACTTACACGTCTTTTGGAAAACAAAGGGAGTACACGAATATGATAACATCTTTCATTACACTTCCTAGGTACACGAGTACTGTATGGAGACCATTTCTTGCCACCCTTATGAGGAAGTTCTCTTATAATTTTAACATCTTTTGATAAACTTGATATAAACCAATCAACATCAAATATCTCTTGAAAGGTACTGTAAAAAAAGAAAATTATTTATTAGCTATATGCAGGTACTTAGGGGGTATTTTGAAAATTCTTGCTACTTCACTTTATTGTAATTTGGATAAACTAACTGCAACAAAACATACAGTTTCATACTAGCTGCAACAAAACAGATTATCTAAGAGAGTAAGGGGTAAACACACATACTTATTTACCTGTTGTTTTAACCTAATCTGAGATACCTTTTATTTCCATTTCACAAATCATCCCTTCTTTCTTAAAAGCTGTCCTTCTAGGTCATGTTATCTATTAGTATCTTACTATCTTAGATGATCAGAACTTACCAAATACAAATTTATCTGATTAGTCAATATCACATAATCCCTCTAAAATCGCATATCCGAACAATCCCTAAATGTCCAGACATATGTTACTGCATTGTATGTCAAACGATTAATCAATGACTAACCTAGCATCCTTCCAGAATGATTTCTTATCCAGCTTAGGAACAACAAGAGTAGCATTCAGAATCCGTGCAGCAACCACAGCATCTGTAATCTAAGAGTTCAGGTATATTAATACCTTAATTCCTTTAATAACATAAACTTTAGCGTAAAGAACATAAAAAAACATGTATAAGACTCACCCCTGTTCTTTGTTGGTTTAAACCACCACTAGTCGCAATTAGCAAGTATCGATTAGGCCGTGTAATCGATTGAGCTTCTACGTTCAAAAAAACACCCAAATTAAACCAAATGTAGCATATCGCAATCGAGAACCACATAACGTATGCCGAACTTTACATGTTAACCACTTACTTGGAAATTGACTGCTAGCATTACTACATCCATAATAATATCTTGACATACTTGTACTCCAAAGATTTCTATCACTAATAGTCTTGCTACCAGTCTAGATCTCAACAAACAAAAACAATAAACAAATTAGCTACTAGTAACAAATTTACAGATGTCTAACTCTGATAATATTATCATATAAATAATATAATTATTAAGTAAACCTAACTGGAACTTTGAAGGTTGAAGAAACTGTAGCTGCATCATCATTGTGGTTAATGACATTATTATCTAACTGAAATAAAAGATAAAGATATAAAGTTAAATAATAATAATAATTATGATGAATGGAGAAAAGACTTACAGATGCATGATGATGTTTAAAGTGGTCAGGTGAAGGGGCGAAGAAAGAGAGTAGAAAGTAGAGGAGAAGAATAGTGACGGAGATAGTAGAGATTAAAGGAAGTAGGTGACGGAAGCGGTTGTGTTTTTGGTTGTAGCGCCGCCGGTGGCCGTCCATGGATGACGGTGGAGTGGCGGTCGCCGGAAGTAGCAGAAATACAGTGTAAATAAAAGATCTATCTGTGATTGTGACGGATTTAGAAAATATCGTTAACTAGTTTGTGCCAAATATGTAAATCTAGTGAATTACACTTTTGATTCTATAGTTTCTACCAATTTTCACATTAAGTCCTTTGCTCTCACCCCCTTACAAGAATAAAAGCCAAAACTTCTAATGTTGAATGGGGGCAACAATGTCATTTTCTATCACCGGATACATCTTAACCTAGGTTATCGGTTTTATGCATGTCTCGAATAGGCGCATTCACACTTACATGTGACTTTAGCACTGGTTTCTTTCCTTAAAGTTTGTGTTAGTAACGTGGAGTTTAAAATCTTGATTCTATTGGAATGCTTTGATCATGAAAAGTGTCAAAGATGTATGAGTATCATTCATAGTTTGCTTAGAGCAAAGAACAATCTTGAAGACAATGTTAAAAAAAAGTAAGCTGAAGCAAGAAAAGTAAAGAACATTTTCATTATTAATTAGATACGGTTCTTATTTAATGTAACATGTATTGTTTAGCAAACAACAATCTTGAAGACTAGTACTGTTAAGCTGTAAGGTTGCATACTTGCATATGTAATGATGCTTAATTTCTAATTGAAGATTGAAATATACGGGGTTAGGAGCTTTTTAATAATAAGACTAAATTGCAATTTGAGTTCCTATGGTTTGGGGCAGATTGCTTCATGAGTCCTAATTATGAAAAAATGAGTCCCTAACCTTTACATGTTGTCATCTGAATCATCAAAGTCAAACGTCCGTCCTATTAATCTAATGGTGAAAATATCCACTTTACACTCACACAAACATTCATTAATGGATGTTCAACCCAAGGACTCAGGTGACAACAACATGTAAAGGCCAGGACGCAACGAGCAATTTTAGAATTAGGGACTTACTGACTTAGACAACAATCTAGCCAAAACCATGTGAAAATTAGTAACTTCACTCTATGTAAATACGTTATAGTTGAGGTACTAAACTAATAAACACTTCAAAAAATAAATATTTTCCTGTTAATTCTCCGACCACCCAACAAATTTCAAAAAACTGTCTTAACACAATGAACACTCTCCTCCATCCTCCACCCTTATCCACCACCAACCGCTTCCTCCACCACCGTCACCACCACCCTTATCCACCACTCTCCACCACCACCACTTTCCCCTTAACCCCCTCACCCCTCCGTTCCTCCCCTTCCCCTTTCTTATCCGAATCCGACACAATCACCCAATCCGACGTCGTTTCCCTCTTCCCCCACCGCCGTTACGACTTCTCCCCTCTCCTCTCCTTCCTCTCCTCCAATTCCATCTCCAACTCAGATTCCAACTCCAACTCCAACTCACTGAGCCAAACCGAGTTACGACTCGCTGAGTCATACCGAGCTGTTCCAGCTCCCTTATGGCACTCTCTCCTCAAATCCCTAACCTCTTCCCCATCATCCTCTTCCTTCCAAATCGGTCACGCGCTTGTCACGTGGCTCCAGAAACACAACCTCTGTTTCCGCTACGAATTACTCTACTCAATTCTCATCCACGCGCTCGGACGCGCCAATAAACTCTACGAAGCCTTTTTATTATCCCAAACACAAACCCTTACCCCGTTAACGTACAACGCGCTCATTGGCGCGTGTGCGCGTAACGATGAGTTAGAAAAAGCTATTAACTTAATGAACAGAATGAGACAAGAAGGGTACCAATCTGATTTTATTAATTATAGTTTAATTATTCAGTCATTAGTTCGTAATAATACAATTGATTCAGGTTTGTTAGAGAAAATGTATGATGAGATGATATTAGATGGAATTGAGTTAGATGGTCAGTTGTTGAATGATTTAGTTTTAGGGTTTGCGAAATCGGGTGATGTGGATAGGGCTATGCATTTTTTAGGGGTGATTCAAGGGAAAGGGATGAGTCCGAAGACGTCGACGGTTGTGTCGTTGATTTTACGGTTAGGGGTGACGGGGAGGGCGGAAGAGGCGGAAGCGATTTTTGAAGAGATTAAGGAAGGTGGGGCTGTGCCGAGGACGAGAGCTTATAATGCGGTGTTGAGAGGGTATGTTGTGAATGGGAGTTTGAAAGATGCGGAAGCGGTAGTGAGTGAGATGGAGAGGATTGGGGTTTTGCCGGATGAGCATACGTATAGTTGTTTGATTGATGCGTATGGGAATGCCGGGAGGTGGGAGAGTGCGAGGATTGTGTTGAAGGAGATGGAGGCGAAAGGTGTGAAGCCGAATTCGTTTGTTTTTAGTAGGATTTTAGGCTGTTATCGGGATAGGGGCGAGTGGCAAAAAAGTTTCAAAGTGTTGAAAGAGATGCAGAAATGTGGGGTGAAACCGGATAGGCAGTTTTATAATGTTATGATCGATACGTTTGGGAAGTATAATGTTCTTGATCATGTGACAGCGACATTTGAGAGGATGGTAAATGATGGAATTGAGCCAGATACGGTTACTTGGAACACGCTTATAGATTGTTATTTTAAATCTGGGGATCATAAGAAAGCGCAGAAGCTGTTTGATGAAATGCGTCAAAGAGGATGCCTGCCTTGTACAACTACTTACAATATAATGATTAATTCATTTGGGGTGCAGGGGAAGTGGGATGAAGTGAAAAACATATTGGGCAAGATGCAAAGTGAAGGTTTGTTGCCTAATGTTGTTACTTATACTACATTAATTGATGTTTATGGGAAATCAGGAAGGTATAATGATGCAATTGAGTGTTTGGAAGTGATGAAGTCTGCTGGTTTGAAGCCATCAACGACCATGTATAATGCCTTGATTAATGCCTATGCACAAAAGGTATGCTCATTCCTTCGTCATTTGTCTATCTTTTATACGTAAATAGAAAGCTTGCGTATTTGCTTGTAGTCAGTTGGGCAGGTAGGGTAACGGGTCATAACAGGTCGTCCTTGATACATGTAGAAGTCAGCTAGGTTGAGGTTGACCCAAAAGGCCAAAACACTTTTTTCTCCATTTCGTGTATTATGTAGATAGTTGTTGCATTAGGAGGTTGTATACTTGTATGCACTAAGATACACTTTTGGTATCTTTCAACCCGTTCGCTTGTAGCTAACTTTTTAACAGACCTATTGGAAGTCAAACCAGCTGCTCTCTTGTTGTCACTTTATAAAGTTTAAATTCTCATCAAAGTCTCCGTACATTTTGGGAAAATATGCATTAGTGTTCATTCTATTAAAATGATAGAGGAAATTTTCAAATAAAGATGAAAGCTTTGAACATTGAGTACAACACAGTCAGGGTAAGATCAGTAAGACTGAGGTTTAGTTAAGCATACCAGTTTGATTTTTTAGTCAACATTTTAAGTTGCTTTACTTAATCTTTTTGTTTTTGCTTCCTCGAATTATTGAACAGGGTCTATCAAATCAAGCAGCTAATACATTTAAGATGATGAGCAATGATGGTTTGAAACCAAGTCAGTTAGCTCTCAACGCATTAGTTAACGCGTTTGGTGAGGATAGAAGAGACGTTGAAGCTTTTGCAGTTTTACAGTATATGAAGGAAAATGCAAGTATTCTTTTCTTTTTTCTTCCAATGTTTATGCCCTTTATCCTTTTATCTTTCAAAATATTTTGGTAGAATGGGTGGGTTAGTTAACACTTCGAAACATGTAACTTTTGGTGCGACTTGGGTATGGTTGGGATGGCCTAAATCGTTTTTCCCCAAAGTTTTGGGATTTTTATTATAAATATGTGTCAAATATGATTGTTAATATCGGTGATAGTCTTCATTTTTTCCGGTAAAATGATGGGCTAATGAGTAATGACCAAAAAAAAACCTATGGACGTCTGTTGAATTTGCACATTTGTCCTGACATCTTGTTTTTACATGATTAAGTCTAAACTTTTAAAAAGTCAATGAAAAGTTTGTTTATATAAATTTTAGAAAATTAATCAAGCCAAAAAGGGCCTAGTTGCTGAACTTTTAAAAGATTAGGGATTTAATCTTGCAAAAAAGAACATTTTTGTTACAATTTTCTTATTAAGTATCTATGAGTTAAGGGAGTTAAGCATGCAAAAGTAAATTGTGTGCCAATCCAAGAAAAGACCATAAGAGTGTTTTTAGTTTCTAATATTTGCCCTAAAATGATTTAGGAGGAGCTATGCACTAATGAATATATACATTGGACTTGACCCCCTTTACCCTTTTCAATAAATGCTACTTTTTTAATTTACCTGTTTGATTTTGTATACATAGACATAATCCGAATCGAAAATTTCATTAGTATAGGGGGTCATATTTGGCACCTATAAATCGTGCTTGTGCAACTAATATCTTTTCTAATTATATTGTTACTATTTCGATATGCAGGGCTTGAAACCAGATGTAGTGACATACACTACTCTTATGAAAGCTCTAATTCGTGTGGAAAAATTTAGTGAGGTATGAAATCTTCCGTTGAACTCATGTTTACAACCACCATAGGTACACAGCACGACACACAAAACCGTGTAGAGAGTGGATTTTATTTGTAATTTTGGGGAATTTTTGAAAGTATGAAATTATGCAAATTTTCAGGTTCCGCATGTTTATGAGGAAATGGTACAATCTGGGTGCACTCCAGACACTAAAGCCAGGGCCACATTAAGGTCTGCCTTGAGATATATGAGACGGACATTAGAATCGTAACTATCATCATTAAATTACACAAAAGCAATCGGTTATAGTTATGGTTGTTACGCGCCACCAATCGCATGCTTAACCAGTATGAAAACTCAACAAACACACATGAGGTCAGTGTCTTTCTTAAGTACTTAACCATTTACACCTTTTTTTTTATAAAATGATTGCTTAATTGTTTTAAATTTTGATTTTTTTTTTATGTTTTATTTGTGTTTAAAGGTATAATGGTTGTTCAAAGCAAGCTAGTGATTTGATGAAAGATAGAAGTGATCAAATATATATTGAAGATTCTTGCTCAGACAAACCACAATGCATACCAAGTTTTTTTTTGCACATATCTTGTCCTTTAGTGTAATCATGCAAATCCACCATGGACTTAAAAATGTAATTAAAAACATTACCTAAACCATAAACCTTAAAAGCTTATTCCATGCTTCATATGGATTTACTTATTCCTGCTCCTTATGCACCTAGTATTGATTTGCGTATTCCTGCTCCTTATGCACCAACTATATTCTTCTACCCTACTCAAGATAATGTTGTCGAGCTTGAAGTCCACAAACAAGAACTAAAAATATCATTATTTGAAACACTAGCACTAGGGGTGAGTATTTCGTGGTTCGGACCCACAGGAACCTTAGACTCGACCCGTGAAAACCTTTGACCCGAACGTTTTTAAATATATGGGTCGGTTTGCGGTTCTAAATTTATATGAATTATTGGTTCCGGGCCGGGCCGGGTCGGTTCCAAACCCACGGTTCTAATATAAGAACCACAAGAACCGTTTGTATTTTAATTAGAAAAATAATCTTTTTTAGTGTTTTCACTATTCATTTTTTACGTACTATTGTAATCGATTTCATGTAATGTTAATACAATATTAAAAATATTATTTATAAGAATAACGATTTATTTTTTTTTTTAGAAAATTTTCCGACTTGATGTATATGCATAGATGTGATATATTATATAACACACACACACTTATATATAGGAATTTTGTTAAAAAAAATTGTGCCCTGATAATAATAGGCCCAAACCGGATGACCTCCCTGGCTTGGGCCATAGCCGACCCTGGTCATCATCCTACTTAGTAAATAGAAAGACTGCATACAGTGAGACCCCTTGGTCGATAGTAGTTTTGCATCAAGTGTTGGACATAACGCACATAACACTCAACACTCTGGGCAGAGGTCGATTGGTGCATATACCGTTTGCCTTTTGGCTATAAGCGTCATCACCTAATGCTTGATTAACCGTCCGCTGCTTTAAAAGTTATTTTCACGAAACAAGTAAAATAATGTTAATATTGGTGCAATTTTACTTTTGCCCCGTGATGGCCACACATATATACATTATATGCGCACACCGCAAGCGAGTAGTTGCGTATAGACCATATAGAAAATAATAATTATTGACCGGAAGTCCTGGGGTTAATGTTACACTTTATCATCTTGCAGTTTCTAAACTCCCCGTTGATTTTTGACACACTATCGCACTTTGTTAAAATGACATAATAATATTGCTTCAATTCTATCAAATGGGTTAAAATATTGGTTAAAGGTAAAAGTTTTATAAATATTTCTATAACATTTTGCATAAGATTATTTTCAGGTTATTGGGCTGCTGTGCTGTCTAGCTGATGATATGGACTGCTGATGATATGGACCTGGCCCAGTTGTTGCTGTGTTGATGAAGTCCAGCTCAAGTGAACACAACTTCAGCCCAAGTGATGTGCTATATATAATCCAGATCATTCTTTGTTAATCTTGATCCATGTATGATGCTGAGTTGGCAATCTTCGTCAAGGAAACACAAGGGATTTCAGCCGTTAGAATGTTTCATTTGGAGCCGTTGATTGGATTAAAGAAACACAACTCAAGCTGCTATATATACATCATTTGTACCTCACTTTACCACTTTTGCTCATTTTATTATCTCTCAGTCTCTCTATTCTCTTTCGTCTAATCAGTTTAGGGTTTCATTCAGTCTAGTCAAATACGTCTTGTATTTGATCTTGTGAGATCTGTTGTATTCTAGTGATAGGTATTGAGAGTTGTTTTGTTTGAGAGATTTATGTTTTGGTCTGTTAAGAGTTGTTAGATTGTAAAGTTTTGATTCTTTGATTAATAAAGTACTTTGAAGTTTTCTGGTATCATGTTGTGTTTGTAACATGGTATCAGAGCTCTAGGGCTTTGTTATTGGTCTTGGTTATCGTCTTCAGCTGATATTAGGGTTTTTTGGATTGTTTGAAGGTGATTGTTCATCTTCCTTCGATTGATTGTCCTGGTGTTCAGTTCTTGGAACAAACTGGTGTGGATCTGTATATACGGATCTAGGGTTTCTGTTCTTGAAGGAATAAGCTGGACGTTGGGAATCAGATCTACTCTCAAGATTTGTGACATTGTTGGAAGGCACTTCTTCTTTTGCTCTCTGGTGTTATAACCCTAAGTGAAGGTTGTAACACTACGAGTTGTTGGCGAATCCTAACTTGGGCCCCCTTTGGTAAGATATTTCCTGGATTTAATTCTGTTATTAGAGTTTGTCCTAAGGAGTCTTTGCCAGGGTTTGCATCCCTGTTTAGATTTAGGGTTTGTCTAGTTTTAGTGGCTCTTATACGAAGACCTGCACTGGCACCTTTTGAGTGACGAACCAGTGATCTAGATCACCACTACAGCTTCACCATGTGTCTTTGATTTACTTTGATTGTTTTTGTGAGCTATTTGTTCTCTGTGTGTGATCTGCTATTGTGTGTATCTGTTTCTTATAGTTAGTTATGGTGAATGAAACTGATGGTCAATGTGGAGGGGTAATGCTGCACCTCTTGTTGATCCGGCTATGACTCTGGTCAACAAGATTGATGCTGGCGACCCTCTTTACCTTCATCCTAGTGATTCCACTAACTTGACTATTGTGAGTATAAAACTTAAAGGTACTGATAACTACAATGTATGGCCTAATGCTATGATTCTTGGTTTACAAGTTAAGAATAAACTAGGATTCATAAATGGAGATTGTGTGAAACCTGTTGATGATCTTGTTCTTGCTAGACAATGGGATAGGTGTAATTCTATTGTGCTTACTTGGATTCTTAATTCTATGTCTGAGGAATTATATCTAGGACAAGTATTCTCTAAACTTGCTAGTGATGTATGGAAAGAACTTAAAGAAACTTATGATAAGGTTGATGGCTCTGTGGTTTTTGATTTATATCAAAAGATTAATAGTTTTTGTCAAGGCGATACTTCTGTTTCTGAGTATTATCAAAAACTGAATGTTATGTGGAAGCAATTGGATCAAATAATCCAATTACCTCCATGTACATGTAATGCTGCTAAAGATTTTAACAGTTTTAGTCAAATGATCAAACTTATGCAGTTTCTTATGGGATTGGATAGTTGTTATCAAACTGTTAGAACAAATTTGTTAACTAGGGATGTGTTGCCTTCTGTCAATGAGGCATACTCTGATGTGTCTAGAGAAGAGTCACATAGAAACTCTAGTGGTAACAATAAGAAAACTCACACTGTTGGATTTCTTGCTAAAACTTATCAGTTTGATGAGTTTAACAAAAAGGTTTAGTAATAAGTCGACTAGTCAATCATCTTTAAAATGTACTCACTACAATAAGAATGGTCATTTGGCTGAAAAATGTTTTGAACTCATTGGATATCCCCCTTGAATGAGGTCAAGGGGAAATCAGTCAAAAAAGGGAAGGGTCAATACTAGTAGTAGCAATAATGTTAATATTGATCCTAATTCGTCTATTCCTTCTTTGACTAATGAACAACTTTCCAAACTGTTGAGTCTTCTGAATGAGAAAACTAAATTGAGTCCTCAAAGCTGCAATGTTTCAGGTAGTTTTTTTCGTGCTAATGTGTGTGGTAAACCTATATTTGACTTTGCTAGTCATGTTGGGAATAAGATAAGAATTGGTTGGATTGTGGATTCAGCGGCTAGTCAACATATGGTTTCTAATGATGTGGAATTAACTGATTATGTTGAAGTGTCTGATTTAAATATTCATGTTAATCATCCTAATGGTAAAAGCTTTGGTAACTAAAATTGGAAATATTAATCTTGCTAATGGTGTGGTTTTAAAAGATGTTTTAGTGGTCCCTGAATACAAAGTCAATCTTATTTCTGTCCATAAACTTGCTAGGGATTATAAGTTGTGTGTTGGTTTTGATGAGAATACCTGCTATATACAGGACCGGTTAACCAAGAACATCCTTGTGACTGGTAAACAGCTTGATGGATTGTATTTGTGTGGAAATACATGTTTAAATGCTAAGGTGTGTTTTAATTCTGAATTACATGATATATGGCATGCTAGGTTAGGACACCCTTCAGATCAAGCTGTTAACACTCTCAAAACTAAGCTTAACTTAGGTGATCATGATAAAGTCAACCATGTGAGATTTGTCATAGGGCCAAACAACATAGAGAACCCTTCCCACTTAGTGAACATAAATCAACTCAAGTTGGTGAACTTGTTCACTTGGATGTGTGGGGTCCCTATAAAGTTGTTAGTAGAGATGGCTTTAGATATTTCTTGACTATTGTTGATGATTATTCCCGGGGTTGTTTAGGTATGTTTATTAAAAAAAACAAATCTAATGTGTTTGAAAATATTAAAGACTTTTTTAACATAATTCAAACTCAGTTTAATAAGCATATAAAGTGTTTCAGAAGTGACAATGGACTTGAATTTGTTAATAATCAAATGGATATGTTTTGTAAAGACAAGGGAATAATGCATCAAACCACATGTGTCTATACCCCTCAACAAAATGGTATTGTTGAGAGGAAGCATATGCACCTTCTTAATGTTGCTAGAGCTCTTCTATTTCAGAGTAACATTCCTATTAGGTTCCGGACTGAATGTGTATTGACTGCTGCTTATCTTATAAATAGGACACCTTCTGGAGTATTAAGAGGAAAAATACCTTATGAGTTGTTATATGGATTTGAACCCTTTCTAGATCATTTAAAATTGTTTGGGTGTCTGTATTTTTGTACCATATTGAATGATTCAGATAAGTTTAATAGTAAAGCTGAGAAAGGTGTTTTGATAGGATATTCAAATGAGAAAAAGGGATACAAAGTATTTAGTCTTGATAGCAAAACTGTTGGATATTCAAGAGATGTAAAGTTTTTTGAAAATTGTTTTCCTTTCAAAAAAAAAAAAAAATTATGAGTCATTTGTTTCTAATCCTGAAAAGCATGTTAATAGTCTAAACTTTTTTGATAATTTTGAAAACACAAACTCTCAAAATCTTTTTGAAGTAAATGATCCCTATGATGATGGAAAGGGGCAATGTAGGTTAGATGTAGGAACACATGGGGATTTGCAATCAGCTAGTCAACCAGTTGTTGATGACATGGCTGGAAGTCAACAGTCAAACAACAGGTTAAATGACATTGATAGGGCAGACCATGTGACTACTACAAGTGATAACCAGACTAATTCTGAGGGTGATACTTCAGAGTCTGTTGGTCCTAGCAGTGTTAGAAAGTCATCTAGAAGTACCGTTTCTCCTTCTAAGTATAATGAATACATTGTAGAAGGAAAAGTTAAATATGGGATTGAAAAGTTTGTCAATATGATAAATTCGTCTTTTGAGTCCAAGTGTTTTGCTTCCACATTGTCCAAAAACCATGAACCTAGAAACTTTAATGAAGCTGCTAACTGTCCTAAATGGATTCAGGCCATAAATGATGAGTTAGAAGCTTTAAATAGGAATAATACTTGGACCATTGTTGATACTCCCCAAGATAAAAATATTGTGGGGGTGTAAGTGGATCTATAAGATTAAGTATAGGTCTAATGGTGAGATAGAGAGATATAAGGCTAGGTTAGTTGCCAAAGGCTATAGTCAAAAAGAGGGAATTGATTTTAATGAGACATTTGCTCCTGTTGTTAAGATTGTAACTGTTAGATGCATTGTGTCTATGGCTGTTTACAATGGTTGGGATCTTTATCAGTTAGACATAAACAATGCCTTTCTTTATGGTGATCTTAATGAGGAAGTTTATATGAAACTTCTTGAGGGTTTTGGTAACAAAGATGATAACAATGTGTGTAAACTTAAAAAATCTCTTTATGGTTTAAAACAAGCACCTAGAATGCGGAACGAAAAACTTGTGAATGTGTTGCTTGAGTTTGGATTTCAAAGAAGCAAGTGTGATCATTCCATACTTTTTTTAAGTGTTCTAATTCTGTTTGTGTTATCCTTCTTGTTTATGTGGATGATATAGTTGTTACTGGAAACTCTTTTGTTGAAATTGAAAAGATTAAACAGTGTCTTAAATCTAAATTTTTGATTAAAGATTTAGGAAAAGTACAATATTTTTTGGGTATAGAGGCCATTAAGGAAGATGATGGTCTTGTTTTAACTCAAAGAAAGTATTGTGCTGATTTGTTAGCTGAATATGGATTATTGGCCTGCAAACCTGTTAATGTTCCCATAGAACAAAATCATGTTGTGACTTCTTTAGTGGCAAATGAATCTGAACCAATTGAGAATATAACTAGTTATCAGTGGCTAATTGGTAAATTAATTTATCTTTCTCATACAAGACCTTATATCTCCTATACTGTGCATTTCTTGAGTCAACACATGTACAGCACTTTGAAGGGTCATTTGAAAATTGCCTTTAAGTTGCTTAGATATTTGAAACTTTCTCCTGGAAAAGGAATTAAGTTCAAAAAATCTGATCAATTTGAACTAGAGGCATTTTCTGATTCAGACTGGGCTAAGTGTACAAGCTCTAGGAAGTCTGTTACGGGCTATTGTGTGTTTTTGGGAGATAACTTAGTGTCTAGGAAAAGCAAAAAACAATCCACAGTCTCTAGGTCTTCAACTGAGGCTGAATATCGTGTTATGTGTGCTGTTACCTGTGAGATTATATGGGTCAAAAATAATTTGGAAGAACTTAAGGTGTTTGTCAATGTTCCTGTTAAAGTGCTTTGTGACAATGATGCTGAAATCTCTATTGCTGCAAATCCGGTATTCTATGATAAGACTAAGCATTTTGAATTGGATCTTTATTTTCTTAGAGATCAAATTCTTAAAGGTGTTATAAAGACTTTATCTATAAATACCAAGGAACAAGTTGCTGATGTATTCACAAAAAGGGTTATTGGCAGCTGCACATGAGTATTTGTGTAGGAAGTTATGTCTATTTGACCCATTTAGACAATAGAATTGTGAGGGGTGTTAAAATGACATAATAATATTTCTTAAGTTCTATCCAATGGGTTAAAATATTGGTTAAGGGTAAAAGGTTACTTGTATTGTTTTATAAATATTTCTATAACATTTTGCATAAGATTATTTTCAGGTTATTGGGCTGCTGTGCTGTCTAGCTGATGATATGGACTGCTGATGATATGGACCTGGCCCAGTTGTTGATGTGTTGATGAAGTCCAGCCCAAGTGAACACAACTTCAGCCCAAGTGATGTGCTATATACAATCTAGACCATTCTTTGTTAATCTTGATCCTTGTATGATGCTGAGTTGGCAATCTGCGTCAAGGAAACACAAGGGATTTCAGCCGTTAGAATGTTTCATTTGGAATCGTTGATTGGATTAAAGAAACACAACTCAGGCTGCTATAAAGAACTAGTTTAGTTTATTACACAAGTTAAACAATGTCAAATGTATTATAAGCCTGCAAATAATATTTTGAAATGAAAAATGTTGCATTAAAGTACCTTTGAATTTATTTTTAGGACTTTGTAATAGATAAATTAATCCTGAGAATTTATCGTTCAAGGTCCAAAAGTTAAGATATTAATCATCCACAAATAATGTCTAGAAAGCTTGTTGTTTGGTGTTTTAATGATAGTTTCTCTTAAAAAAAAACTTATTAACAAATTCTTCAAATTAAAGTCTAGAGGTTTGTTTGTCAACAATTTCCCAATAGTTAATGCGTCAAATAATAAATATGCTCATGGATGTTACATTATTTCAAGGGAGAATTACACAGATTGTCCTTTAGTTATACATGAAATTGCATCCTATGTCCTTTTTTCGAATTTTTAACTCCTTATGTCCTTTGTTTTATACAGTTGTTACATCCTATGTCCTTTAAGCCAAACCCAGTTAAAAATCTTGGTTAAGTAGGTCACATGCCCCTCACGTGAGGGGCAAATCTGTCAATTCACATTAAAGGACAAATTGTATTATAATAATAATAATAATAATAATAATAATAATAATAATAATAACACACTGAATTCTGATAAAACTTTAGAGAGAGAGAGAGAGAGAGAAGAATACCTAGAGAGAGGAGAGGAGCCGAGAAAGGAGGAGGAGCCGGAGGGACTCCCACCACCGCCGACGGTGGTTCTCCGGTGGTCGAACCCCACCCCCACAGCGTTACTGTTTATTAGAGAAGAGGAGAGAGAAGCAGAGGATTAGAAGGAGAGAGAGAGAGAGAGAGACGAAGCAGGGCGGTGACAGAGTGATTCCGACGCCTGTGGATTCAGAAGCAGGAAGGTGCAGAGGTGACCGACGACGCCTGTGGATTCCGACGAACTAGGTAAAACCCCCTTTTCTTGCTTCAGACTACCTGTGTAATTCCGACGACGCCTGTGATTCCGACGACGGGTCGTTGATGGTGGTCGTTGAGAGTGTTTTGCAGAGGAGGGGGGCTGTGGTGTTGACGAAGGTGGGTTTCAGAGGTGGTTTGGGGTGGTTGTTGTGGGTGTTTTGCAGAGGGGTTTGGGGTGGTTGTTGTGGGTGTTTTGCAGAGGGGTTTGGGGTGGTTGTTGTGGGGGTTTGGGGTGGATCTGATGAGGGGTTCGAATGGTGGTTCGATTGGTGGTTTGGTGGATCTAAATGAGGGGTTTGGTGGTGGTTGATGGTTCGACGGTGGGGAGGTGGTGGTGGTCCGGCGATGGTTCGACGGTGGGGAGGTGGTGGTGGTCATCATGTTTGAGAGAATTACACAAATTATTATTATTATTATTATTATTATTATTATTATTATTATTATTATTATTATTATTATTATTATTATTATTATTATTAGAGAGAATTACACATATTGTCCTTTAATTATACATGAAACTACACAGATTGTCCTTCATTGAGGGTGAAAAGACAGGTTTGCCCCTCACGTGAGGGGCATGTGACCTACTTAACCAAGATTTTTAACTGGGTTTGGCTTAAAGGACATAGGATGTAACAACTGTATAAAACAAAGGACATAAGGAGTTAAAAATTCGAAAAAAGGACATAGGATGCAATTTCATGTATAACTAAAGGACAATCTGTGTAATTCTCCCTTATTTCAATAACAATTTACTCTTCAATATTTATATAGAAGTTTCGCCATTCAAAAAAAAAATTATTCTTCAATACAACATTTATGAGGTTTTAACGTATTAAAAAGTAAAAGAAATAATTTGACTAACTTTTGACCCATAAGTGTTTCGTCCATTTGACTAGTTTTCCTTTAATTTATTTACTTTACTCCATTAAGAGGGAAAACATAACCTAAATTATCAAACCCTATATAAGTTAATATGTTGAAATTGCCAACTCTACTACTAATAATAAGTTCAGGAAACAAATGAAAACATGTCCTCTATGAGAGGTGGGGTGTTCATGGTTGTACAGTAATGGACAAATTTACAAGTAGAGAGGCAATGCAATGGCCTGGTACATCAGATTTCACAGTCTCGTTTCGGTACATAATCTTAGATTACCAGTTTTCTGTCTTTTACTTTATCTAGGAATAGTGTATGTAGATGCCACTTATAAAATATTCAACTTTTCATCAAAATCACCCACATTCATACTACTTTATAGGCCATGCAAGTATGTGTGTGGTTTCTTTATGCTAAATTGGGCCATAAACTTGCCAGAATATTGTAAATTATCAAAAGAATTAAGTTTTTTTTGAACATTGAACTTCACTAAAAAACGAGCGCGTCTTCAAAACGAAGACCACTCAACGCCAAACCATTAAAACAATACAAATGAAATATAACCCAATAAGACCATATGAATGGAAACTACTATTTTTTTTATTTGTATTATTACAGTGTAATGATGTGAGACTATTGTATTACTACAAAAATAAATACAAAAAAATGACTATTTTTATCGTACAAATGATATGGTTAGGTGTCCAGGTACGAAAGTATTTGCATATTGTTGGCTAGAATTAAATGTAAAGCATGGTTAATATGGCGTATTATGAATTTGTGATCTATAACATTAATAATACGTGTGATATGAACCTGTTAGCAAGTAGGATTTAAATTAAGATGATGCGAATTACGTTCATTTGTTGATAATTAAAAACGTAGAAAAAAAGGTATTTCAATAATTAACAATATAAAAACAATAATTTAACAATATATATTTCAATAATTAACAATATAAAAACAATTTTATATTTGATAATGTTTTAAGAGCATGATAATAATCCGAAACGTCTCCGTCTCCGGAAATCAATACATCCACGAGTTAGATACCCAAATTAAGGGTGCGAGGCTTTGTTATGGGTGTGTACCGTTAGACCGTTCAAAAAAAAAAATACCCAAATTAAGGTTTTGTAAAGTTAAGTTTTACAAAAATAATGAAAATATAGGTTCGTTTATGCGTTAGAAGTCGATTTGTTTTTGCTTTTGCTTTTGCTTTGCTTGCTGAACTAAGGTACGGATTCTGGTCTTTCCTCATCATAGTACAAATTCCTTTTTTTTTTTTACTTTTTTTGTATTAATTCTTTAGTCTTACAATTATAGTATACATTCATATCCGTTACTTCGTAGTAGAGATTTATATCTCTATATTAAAGTCTAATTTGATTCCTATATTTTCGTCAGATATATGATACGTTTTCTGAGACAGTTTTTGTGTTTGTCTGTTTGCTTGTTAATGTGTGATAGCATGTCATACCTCAGACTTGTACTCGTGGTCGCATGTTTCCGTTATAATTGTTTTCAGTTGCAGTATGTAATTACATGATCATTAGCTTTTGTGCTACGTCACCCGAGCATGTCTGACTTGTCATTGAGGCGTCAACGACATGAACACTTTTCGTGACAGTGCGTAATCAAAATCACGACGTCTCTAATTTGTACATATATAGTACTCTGGCCACTTGGAGGCGTATAGTGTCACAGCCCAAGCTAACCCGTACCACGATATTGTCCGCTTTGCTCGCCCAGCCGTATCAGACTGGTGCCAAACTCACGGTTTTGCATTGGTCTCACCCCCGAATGACTGGCCAAAACGCGTCTGGTAGAGAAGGTTCCCCCACCCCTTATAAGGAAGTGTTTGTTCTCCTTCTCAACCGATGTGGGATCTTACAATCCACCCCCCTTAAGGAGCCCAGCGTCCTCGCGGGCACAACTGGCATACCGATCCAGGCCCCAGCTCTGATACCAACTGTAACAGCCCAAGCTAACCCGTACCACGATATTGTCCGCTTTGCCCGCCCAGCCGTATCAGAATGGTGCCAAACTCACGGTTTTGCATTGGTCTCACCCCCGAAGGACTGGCCAAAACGCGTCTGGTAGAGAAGGTTCCCCCACCCCTTATAAGGAAGTGTTTGTTCTCCTTCTCAACCGATGTGGGATCTTACATATAGATCGATCGTAGTTTTGTTTCTGATTTCTGTTTTCTGACTTTTGTGGGATGGAATAATGTGTGAACGCCACACACCATCTCATTGGTGCATAAAGTAGCTACATGTGTACCCCTCTTCTTCGACTTTGGGTGCTTCCGTATTACACGACTTATTTTGTTGATATACATCTGTCATGTAGTTGTAATTATGCATCTGACTATGTTCAGTTCTGGTTATGTTGATTTTCTTATTACGTTAAGTTTATGATTATTGCTATTGGTCTCATTATGATTAGTATCTGATATCTGTTTTGAGTTGGTATTTGGTTTGGTGTTGTTTTAGTATTTGTTTTCGGACATGTCTTTGTTTCCGTGTCATTCTTTGTATCGATTACTAAAATTTTATTTTGCTTTTAAACTCGAGTTATTTCTAAATTATTTTATTTATTAAATATAATTTTCAAAGTTAGTAAAATATTGTTTTGTTAAATAATAATTTGTTTTGAGATTCGATAAAATATCAGATTTCATTTAAATGTAAATGTTTATTAAAAGACGACACGTTTTGGGATTTCTATATACAAATGACAATCAACTTGTATAAATCGTAGAATTATTAAACGATGTATAAGATAAAACTGTTTATAAAAAAAATTGTTTAGACTTTATGGTCAACAATGTGCAAGTCTCCGTCGGTTTCTTTCGAGTTCATTATACATTTGTATGCCATTCGTTCCAGTATCGGTTCCATATTAAGTTTCTAATAAATTTTTGAATAAGTTCTTTGTCAGTCAGTCTCGGTCCTATTTTGTTTGAGCTAATTAATATTTACTTGTATTGTTGATTTCTTCGTTACTTTTGTTGTGTTTTTCTATTTGTTTGACAGGCAATGTTAGAAATTAAATTTGGGATTTTAGTGAGGAGCGTGAAAAGAAGTTGAAGAATCGAAATTCATTAATATATTTCTACAGCATAATAAATGGTAATTAGGGTATTTATGTTTCAATATTATGGATTGGTTTTGGTTTTAATACCTGTATGAGTAACATGTCAGCCCTAGCTGGGTCGGGGTATTACAAAACTAATGCTTATATTGTTACTAGGATGGTTATGCAAGAGGTGGGATGGACCCTGATGTGCAAATTGACAAGTGGAGTGGGGAATGTTCTTGCACACACACCTCTAGGTGTATCAGATTTGATTGACTCGTTTCGGTACATGATCTTTCTATATTTTACTTTATATTATGTAGATGCCATTGAAGCATTCAACTTTTTCATCAGGTTCATCTAAGTAGTTCGTTTATTGTATATTGCCAAAAAGAAACACTAGGTTTTTTCCATTAAGGCTACCCATGTATGGAAACTACTAGTTTGCTCAAAATTGTATTATTACATAGTAAGAGCATTCATAACCCTTCCCTCATTCTTAAAATTTACGAAAATCCTACAAAAACTCACTCCATCCTAACCCCTATCCCCATACCCCATTTCTAAAATTTGCGAAAAACCTATGTTAAGCCCCCCATATATAGGGTCTTTCATACTTCCCTCATCTCATTGAATAATAATAAAATAATACAAATTGAAGGTGGAGTGGTTTGATGTTGGTTGTAAAGAAAGAAAATAACAATAATAAAAAAACTTATAGTGGATATGAATGAGGAATGAGATGTAAGAGACTTTAAAAGACCATAAGTAATGGTTAATGCGGGCTGTGAATGCTCTAAGACCATAAGTAATGGTTAATGCCCCATAAGGGGCATTTTCCGCCACATCATTATCATAAGGTCCGTCAAAAAAATGTGTAATGGGTAAAGCCACTTAATGCCCTTTTTAGTTATTACTTTCCATATTTTTATCGTATTTGGGCATTAGGGCACAAAGGGCGCTCCACTGAACATGTTTTCACTTCACTGATTTCTACCAATCCTGCACTGCCACATCACTTCACTGATTTCCTTCACTGAAACACTTTTTTGTAGGCAGCACTCCACTCATTCCCTTCACTGAAATGTTTTTTTTTCTATTTTTAAATAAAATTAATTAAAAATTTTGATTAATAAAAGATGCTTATTATGTAATGTATAAATAAACCTCTACTTATCAATAAAAAGGCTATATGTACAAATTAAGAAGCACGTGTCTTAATGAAATAAGAAAAAAAAAGAGTTTTAGATTAAAATTTAAATAAAACAAAAACATTAGGATGAAATATGTAACTTAATAAATAAGTTTTAGGTTTAATTTAACATAAGCAAAAACAACAAGGATGAGATGTGTAAATTAGAAAAAGAGATTTAGGTTAAAATATGCAAGAGTATAAACAGCCGTCACCACTTTCTACTTCATCTTCTCCATTTTTTGCTCCATGTAAGTTTTAACTTTTTTCATCTTCATCAAAGGATGTTCAAAAAAATAAAGAAAAAACATTGAAGGTGATATTGGTTATGGAAGTAAAGAAAAAAATAAACAAAAAATCAAAATAAATAAACTCACGGGTACCAGCCCGTTAACTACAACCAGATTTTGGTTCACGGGACCACTACCAGCATGGGTGGCGGCGGTGTTACCGTGCTGGTAGTAGGGTACCCGTGACCAATTCTGGTAGCGCCCTGTCCCCCTTATACTAGAAATGCCACTCCCTCTTCATGCCCATATAATGCCTAAGGGGACGGTGTTGGGGGCATTATCATGTTTATTCATGCCCCTATAATACCCATTACACATGGTCTAATAAGTAATCTAGAGGGTAAACTTATATTGAACTAGTCAATTAAAGATGAATTCTCAAACTAAGTAAGATATTTTTGTCAGTGTGGAAATAACTTACTTGGTAGAGACATATGTCTCTTAGAGGGGAGGTCTCAAGTTTAAACCTAAGCAAGGGAGTCATTTAGAGTTATTGGTGTAAAATAAAGTACGAGTTCATTACTTGTTCAAAAGAATAAGATATTTATTTAAAAATATTCTTTATAGTTTCCAAACAAATTTTTAATACCAAACAATCTTCGGTAAAAGAGTGATCAAATCATAATAAGCCAATAACGGGAAAATGCTTGAAGAAACGCCTTGGCTTTCAGCGTTAGCACATGTACACAGGAGCCCGTCTTCCTTCCAAAATGAAGTTTTATCGTATTGGTCTTCCAAGTTGTTAAAATTTATATTTTCAAAATCTTCGTATCGTTGTAAAATTGTCTCAGAATTTTGCACCTAAACAACAAATCTTCGTGGCATTATACAATGATACGAAGATTTTGAAAATAATAAATTTTAACAACTTGGAAGACCAATACGATAAAACTTCATTTTAGAAGGAAGACAGGCTCCTGTGTACATGTGCTAACGCTGGAAACCAATGCGTTATTCAAGCATTTTCCCGTTATTGGCTTACTATGATTTGATCACTCTTTTACCGAAGATTGTTTGGTATTAAAAAATTGTTTGGACTATAAAGAATATTTTTTTAATAAATGTTTTTATTTTAACGGCTAATGAACTCGTACTCTATTTTACACCAACAATTCTAAGTGACTCTTTTGCTCATGTTCGAATCTAAGACATCTCCTTTAAAAGATATATGCTTCTACTAAGTGAGAAAAATATATTACTTACTTTAGGAATTCATGTTAAAATTGACTAGTTTAATATATGTGTGTCCTCTGGATAACCTATTACTATTTAATAATACAGTTTTGAACAAACTAGTAGTTTCCATACATGGGTGGCCTGAATGGAAAAAAAAACTATTGTTTTTCTTTTGGCAATATTCAATATTTGGGAAAGTTTTTTTTTTTTCTGAATTGGTATAAAGAAACGAACCACAAACGTAATAGAATGAACTTGATGAAAAAGTTGAACGCCTCAGTAGCATCTAGATAATATGAAGTAAAAGATAGAAAGATCATGTACTGAAACGAGTCAATCAAATATGATACACCAATCCATAGAAGTGTATATGTAAGAACATTCGTCTCTCTACTTGTCAATTTGCACATCAGGGTCAACCCCACCTTTTGCTTAACGATCCCAATAATTTATGACACAACGTTGATTTACGTTATGTTTTCCTTCTTAGGGTACAAAAAACGTAAAATGATTAAAGGAAAATTGGTCTTATGATGAAACCTCATGAACGTTGGTTATGTTGTATTAGAAAATACATTGTTAATGAAATGGTGTAACTTTTGTAACGATAATTGTCACATTAACTATTGGGGAACTACCAGAAAAAAGGTTAATGAAATGGTGTAACTTTTGTAACGATGAAGGCGGTGCTCCATAGTGCTAACAGGTTCCTTAACTCCTTCCATGAAGACGGTTCTTTAGCTATGCTCACTGTGGATTTTTCAAACGCGTTCAACATGATAGACCGCACTGCCCTTCTCCGAGAAGTTCTTCAGCATTGCCCATCTATCTATTTGTGGGTCAAGTTCTTATATGCCCAGCCAGCTAGGTTGTATGTTGGTAATGATTGTATCGGGGCCACTACGGGGGTTCAGCAAGGGGACCCTTTAGGTCCCCTCCTTTTCGCCTTGGCATTACACCCTATGGTTCTCCGGGTGCAAGAAAATTGTAACCTCCCTTTTCATGCGTGGTACCTTGATGATGGGACAATTATAGGTGATGCCATCGATGTTGCGAATGCCTTAGACATCATCCGGAAGGAGGGACAATCCCTGGGGCTTCAACTGAATATTAAGAAAACTGAGGTGTTTTGGCCGTCCTGTAACGGGGTGAAACGTAGGGATGGGCTTTTCCCCAGTGGGATTGGCAGGCCAGAAAAAGGGGTGAAGCTCATTGGAGGGGCTGTTAGTCGGGACTCTTACTTTATACAGGAATTGGCAGAGCGGAGAGCCTCGCGTGCGGTTGATCTTATGAAACTTTTGCCCTGCCTTAGGGATCCCCAGAGTGAACTCCTCTTGCTCAGATCTTGCATGGGAGTCGCTAAGCTGCTTTTTGGTTTGCGTACCTGCCAACCCGCCATGATGGATGAAGCGGTGTCATGTTTTGACAAAGGTCTGCGGGAAGCCATCGAAGACATAGTGGTATGTGGGGGTCCGTTCTTTGGGGACCTACAGTGGCGTCTGGCATCCTTGCCGATGCGTTTGGGAGGATTAGGGCTCCTCTCAGCAAAAGATGTTGGGGTGTATGCTTTTGTGGCATCGCGAGCTCAGTCTTGGAATCTCCAAGACCACATCTTAAGAAATAGTGGGGTTGTCGACATGGACTTGGATTACGTACAAGCCCTCGAAAGGATAAATGACTTTCTCCCAGGTTTTGATATTGGCGGTTTTTCTAACAAGGACACCGCCCCCCCCCCCCAAAGCCTCAGAAAACTTTGGCGAATGCCCTCTTTGGCAAAATCGCACAGAGCCTGGGTGAAACTTTTGATCTGTCCCCCCGCCAAAAGGCAGTCATTGAATGCTTGCAAAGCCCCCATGCCCAAGATTTCCTAAATGTTATCCCAATCGAAGGTTTGGGCCAAACCATGTCTAGGGTTGAATACAGGGCAATTCTTAAATATCGTTTGATGATCCCCATGTACCATGAAGATGAAGTCTGTCCGATTTGCCGTAAGGCATGCTTGGACAAATACGGGGAACACGCGGTTCACTGTAAGGAGTTGCCTGGTTTCAAATATAGGCATGACTGGGTCCGGGACGTTCTTTGGGACATTTTAAGAAGGGCTGGGATCTCAGCCAAACGGGAGGCTCCTGTGAATTTCCTCTCGGACCCCGCTGACGGGAGATCCACCCTTCGTCCAGCAGACCTGCTTGTCTTTGGGTGGGCCGGAGGGAAACACGCTTGCGTCGACCTAACAGGTGTATCTCCTCTGGTTGGTTTGAGGGATAGTGGTTTTTTAGCAGGGCAAGCTGTGCGGAAAGCAGAGGCGAAGAAAGTTGAGAAGCATGCTAAAGCCTGCGAGAAGAACCAACACGTTTTTGTTCCCCTGGCATTTGATACTTTTGGCTCGTTGGCGCCGGAAGCCATCCGTTTCCTGACTAGAGTTCAACGGGTTATTCATGGCAGTGTCTCGACTCCAGGGGGACATGGGTTTGTTTTTAGTAGATTAGGGTTTGCCATCCAGAAGGGGGGTGGCGGCGCAGCTTGTTGCCCGTCTGCCCGCTATCTTGATGTAATTAGTCGCGTTTATGTGTTTATGAATGAGAATGAATTTGCCAAAAAAAAAAAAATTAAGAGAAATCAAAAAGTCAAAATTAGTATGACATGAAAACTAATTTAGGCAATAATCAAGAGTATATATACCAATATATATACTTGGTAAGTAGTAATTAACAAACTTCATACCACTAACTATCATATCAATAAGGTGACACGGTATGGGGATAATTTTTTTTTTAACCTTCAGCTTTATTAAAAAAACGCTAATAAAAGTCCTCAAAGTGAGATCGGTTGAGGTGGTGGATCATAGTACCGATATCCACACCAATGTGAATGATGTGGTACGGAGCAAAGCTAGACTTACGAGCTTTTTGGTTCATTAAGTGCTGAATTATTAAGATGTCTGAATGGGTAAGAGATCTGAATGGTTAAGTGCTGAATCATTAAGTTGAACCTCTTAATGGTTAGTTTTCTTGTCTCACATTGGTAGGCAGTGGCGAAGCTTGGTTCTCGAATCGGGAGATTTTTTTCGATCGGTAGTGGCAAATCGGCGGGGGCCGGACTCAACCCGGACTCGATTTACCTACGAAAATCGCAAATTTATACCACTGCGCCAAAAAACAGAGGGGGCCAGGGCCACCCCTGGCCCTCAATATCCTTCGCCCTTGTTGGTAGGAGAGCCTTATTAAGGTTCAACCTAGATCAATGCTTAATGGTTAAGTGCTTAATAGTTCAGCAACATCCTAAATCTTAATGGTTCAGCTTTAACCATTCCATTCAGAGGCTGAAACAAACGCACTGAATGCTGAATCATTCAGCGCTGAATGGTTCAGAGCCTCATAAAAGGCTTCCCAAACAGCCCTTAAATTAGAAGAATCTCTATATAATTAACCAGGATTAGTTTATTTATTACAAATTCCTGAAAATAAATTCAAATGGTTTTTTGGACGACTTCCTTTAGTTAACTATATTATAAATTTTACGATTTAATGCAACATTTTTTTTCATTTCAAAGAATTAATTACAGACTTATAATATGTTTGGCATTGTTTAAATGGTGTAGTAAACGGGCAATTAACATAGTTATTTATCAAAAACTAGTTTATTTTCCGGGTGTTTTTCGGGATAGGCTAATCTAATATGAAGTGATAAAATATGTGTATCGTAAAATGAATAAGTCGTTTTTTTAGGAATTTTTTTTAAAAGATCAACACTCGATAACTCATAAATACATACTTCTAATTCTACATGTGTACATCTTCTGAGTGAAGTCTCTGTACAATTTTCTCACTTCCTCAAGACATTATAAAGCTGTGATGTGAACCTAGAAAAAAAACAATCAAATTGGTTTCAAATGATATGTCTTGATGATAATTGATTTAAGAGACATGCATGGTGGGGTGATTAATTACCACTTATCAACGAGAGATCTACATGTGTCTAAGAATCATAAGCTATATCTAACCGGCTTAGAACCCTTTGTAATCAATGTTCCTAGCAACTCCAATCAAAATTGCAAAAAAAATAGATTCCTACCAAACTAACTACATCTGTGAATATGTATGTAATTTTTTTAGGAAAAGAGGAATCCTCCGGCAAAATTTTATTAAATGTCATTGGTTCTACAAAAATGAGTCATTTGGTTATTCACAAACTCGGAACCATTATCACTTCTAAAACACTTAACACTTTTATTAAACTGTGCTTTTAGAATGTTTACCAAATCTGTGATATTCTCAAAAACTTCACTCTTGTGCTTCATTAGACACACCCAAAAGGCCCTATAATAATCATCCACGATAGTAAGAAAGTACCTAAACCCTTCCTTACTTTGGACCCTATAAGGACCCCAACATCCAAGTGAATTAAGTCACCAACACTGGTACTCTTATGTTCACTTAAAGGGAAAGGTTCCCTATGTTGTTTGGCTTTGTGACAAATGTCACAAGGACTGTCACTAGAACTAAGTTTGATACCTAATATAGGTTCAAGCTTTTTTATAACTATATCTGAGGGGTGACCAAACCTAGGATGCCATAAATCAAAAACCTTACTAGTATTAGAACGCACCTAATGACTAACTATGGAATCCCCACAAAAATACAGTCCTTCATGCTGACTACCAGTCACCAAGACTTTCTTGGTTAACAAATCCTGTATATAACATTTATTCTCATCAAACCCCACATACAACTTATTATCTTTAACAACTTTATGCACAAAAATAAGATTCACGGAGTATTCAGGAACCACAAACACATCATGTAAAGTGACACCATTTCCTAATTTAAGTGTACCAATTTTAGTCACAAAAGCTTTAGTATCATTAGGATGATTGAAATAAATTTTTAAATCAGATACATCAATGAAGTCAGTTAACAAATGTTCACTAGTAACCATTTGTTGATTGGCTCCTGAGTCTATTATCCACCCAATTTTAACCTTATTTCTACCAGTGTTAAAACAGAATATAGGTTTCATGAAAACATTAGCACAAAAAGGTTGATCAAAAACACTACCTGAAACATCAAGACTTTGAGGCTCTTCAATATTTGTATCTTTAATTAGACTTAACAGTTTAGATAGTTAATCACTATTCCAAAGAAGCAACAAAAGTATCAGGCTTCTCATTAACACAATTATTATTAACACTAGCCCTTTTTCTAGAATTTCCTCTTGGTCTCAACCAGGAAGGATACCCAATAATCTCAAAACATTTTTCAATGGTGTGTCCAGTTTTATTCCAGTGAGTACACTTTAAAGTTTGAGTCACATTCTTATTATTCTTCTAGGTTTAGTAGAAGTAGATGGATTAAATTTAGAAACAAACCCTACAGTTTGACTCCTCTTTGAACTAGTACTTGAATTTTTATGTGAATCCTCTCTAGACGCAATTACAAAGCTTCCTTAACAGAAGGAAGCTCATCTTTTATAAGCAAGTTTGTTCTAACATTAGAGTACCCACTGTCTAGACCCATTAAGAATTGCATGAGTTTTATCATCTGATTAAAATTGTTAAGCTTAATAGCAGCCTCACATGTACAAGGTGGAAATTGAAGTTTTTGATCTAATTGTTTCCACATGATATTTAGTTTGTGGTAATATTCAAAAATAGGCATACCATTTTGACTAAATCCATTTATTTTTTGATAAAGATCAAATACAACAGACCCATCCACCTTGTCATATGTTTCCTTAAGTTCATTCCATACATCCATAGGCTAATCTAGAAAACACATGACCCATATAAAGTTCCTACTAATAGAGTTCAGAATCCATGTTATCACCAAAGAATTGCATCTATCCCATTGTCTAGCAAGAACATTATTAGTGGTGGATTTAACACAAGATTTATCAATAAAACCATACTTATTCTTAACTTGCAAAGCTAATGTCATAGCATTACACCATATAGAATAATTCTCAGATCCTTTCAACTTAATAGAACATATGGTTAAACTGCTAGAATCAGAAGCATGCAAGTAAAAAGGATCACAAGCATCTAGTTTACTCACTAAAGTTTCATTCACATTAGCATCACCCTGAATCATAGGCCCATCCCCTTCACCAGCAGCAGCACACCAACCGGTGAAATAACATCACCCATGATAACAAACAAGGATCAAGTAGAAAACAAATAATCCACACAAGTACAATGCAAGAGAAACCACACAGTAAAGCAAACAAGAACAACAGTAATACAAACAATCAAGAAAAACACCACAAATCGATCAAACAAGACACAAGGCGAAGTTATACTGGTGATCCAGATCACTGGTTCGTCACTCAAAGGGTGCGCCAGTGCAGGTCCTCGTACAGGAGCCTCCTAAGAACTAGACACAAGACAGGCACACAACCAAGAAAAAAAAAGTTGTGATAATACATCTGTTCTTTTTTTCTTTATCAATAACCCAAACTAATTTATGTTGGGACTCAACCCATTAGTTAACTAAAGGCCCAATGCTATCTTTTTATTATTTTCTGTTGATCTTGATAATCCGTAGGCCGAACCCACTGAGCACATTCAATTCCCCATCTTTTGTTTATAATCTTCAATCCACGTGATGAAGTAAACACCAAGAGTAGCCCATGTCCATGAATAATTTATGGTCTCTTTCACAATTTTGTATTACTCGTTGCTTCAAGACCTGTAACAATAAATGGCAATTAACTTCATGACAATTATTATTCAACCAAATCAAAGGCTGCGTGGTGTGGAATGGAGCCTCTAGGGGCTTCGTTTTGCCACCTTAGTGCTACCTCAACGCCACGTCAAAAGAGGACTCTATTACAACCTTCCTGTAACACTCAAGAAATAGAATAAAACCCCCTCATCATTACCCAATCATTTATTTATTTTTTTTATTTTGTTTTTTTTGTATTTAAATTTAACAATAATACATAAAACAAATAAAAATACATCACATTAAAACAAAAATACATAACATTAAAAAATTACATAATATTAAAAAAAATACATAACATTGAAAATAATACATAACATTAATATTAAAAACACACATAAATATAAAAACCTGATAATTGTTGTGCAAAGTGGTGTCTCATAATTCTCCAAACTGCAACGTTCGGATAGTTATCGTTGTGCACAATATGGTACTCGGTATGGGTCACCTCAATTGCCTCATCCTCGTCCAAACCCTCCTCGCTGTTCAACGCACTAGTAAAGAATATTACGCACTTTGTTCGGAGAGTGTTAAACTTTCCTATTATGGCATCTTTGTTACGATGGTTGTTACATGTTTGTTACATGTTTGTTGTTGGAATCTAGTCACAGTAGTGTTCCAAAACTCTAACGTATTGGCATGTTGTGCATGTTGGTCGATTGTGGTAACCTACCTTCTTGTCAAGGCGATTTCCTCTTCCACGGTCTAACGTTGGGTTGCTATTTGAAAATTAAATAGAGAACATGAATGTAGAATGTAAAGTGAGTTGGGTTAAAAAATCAAATGGGTGTGAAAGAATATATATAGAGAGCGTTTAAAATAATTTTTTTTAAATGACTGTTTCGTAACGGTAAAAATATTTAATTTTGCCACAAAAGTGTCATTGGCCTTGTTATTGGGGTGACGATGGATGAATAACACCCATTAATGATTCCAGAGAAAAAAATAAATTAATCTCACTTTGTTTCATTTGATGTTGGTTACAAACTTTTTTTTTTTTGAAAAGAAAACTTCATTAAACACAACTCAAAGAGTCCTCAAAGAAAGGACCTAAGAGCTAAAAAACCAACATCAGTCCAACGGACAAATACACCAAACTTTCCAATCAACATCTTTATACTTAGACCTATGACGAAACCAAAAAAACGTAGTAGATTTAACTTGCTCGACTAGTTCTGCAGGTCTTCGGCTCTTGTTTGTAAACACCCGATTATTTCTCTCATTCCAAATCACCCACATGGCAGTATAAACAATCCCACGCAGCACATACTTCGATCTTTTAGAGCTAGTATTGTGTTCCGGAACCTGCAGAAGATCTACAATATCAAACGCATAACTGTGAGGTAAACGGCACCAAGACTCTATACGAAACCAAAACTCCTGCGTGAACGAACAGGCCGTGTATAAGTGTATCGCTGATTCAGTATCCCCTTGACAGAATCTGCAATCCTGGTTTGTGATGTTGACTCCCCTCTTAATAAGCTCGGCAATAGTGGGAATACGATTTAGAGCAAGCCTCCACACCATGATTTTACATTTTAACGGAACCCAACTCTTCCACTTAATCAGCGATCTAGCATTAACATGGGGCCTTTGCGAAAGTAACTTCTTAGCCGAAGCCACAGAGAACATCCCCTCTTTGTCGAAGCGCCACTGCCATAAATCCTTTCCTGTTCTCCAAGATAAATCATGTATATCATTTAGAAGAATAAACAATTCGGATACTTCCTCCTCTGATGAAGGAACAGATCTCCATTCCCACTTCAATACCTTGTAGTTGTTGACCCATAAAATCCTTTGAGAGACCTTAGCCCACTTATCTTTTTCGAGCCTGAATAGATTCGGGAAAATAACTCGGAGCGGCGCATCTCTCAGCAAGAGTCACACCAAAAGCTAATCGAATGACCGTCTCCTAAGACGCTAGTGAAGAACGAATTAAGAGACACGCCATTAGGAAGCTTTTTTTCCCCGACTTTCACGATGGTTTTCCAACACCCACTCAACAACCCGTTACAAGGAAGCATTGCCCAAGGTCTACTCGACCCGTGGCAAGCCGTAATGACTTTCTTCCATAAACTATTGCCATCATTTTTAAACCGCCAAGTCCATTTTAATAATAATGCATCATTTACTTCTTCTAATTTGGCGACGCCCAAACCCCCATATTGTTTCGGAGAGGTGACAAGGTCCCAAGCAACCCAAGAAATTTTTTTCTCGTCACTACTCCCCGTCCATAAAAACCTTCTCATGATGGACTCTATAGACTCTATAACCGCCTTTGGGGCTTTATAGAGAGAAAAATAATAGATAGGGAGATTTTCCAATACCGATTTGATGAGAACCAAACGACCTCCAATAGATAGAGTTCGAGCTTTCCACGAGGCTAGACGGTTTTTAATCACCTCAATAACCGGGTTCCACTTACTAACACGGGACATTTTGGAGCCGACCTGAATACCGAGGTAGTTGAAAGGGAAGTCTCCACGTTTACACCCCAAGAGAGCCATCATATTATCCACCTCCCTATTCTCCACGCCAACACCAAAAATATTAGACTTGTGGATGTTGATTCGGAGGCCTGAGCAAAGATAGAAAATACGAAGCACTCTAGCTATGCTTTGAATATTGTCGCGAGACCATTCCCCAATAATGAGAGCATCATCGGCAAAAAACAAGTGGGACAAGTCAACTTCATTACTCGCAATAGTCACCCCTTTGAAAATCCCAATTTGTTGAGCTTTGTTCAGCAACCACGATAAAGCTTCCATCACTATAAGAAACAAAAACGGGGACAACGGGTCTCCTTGGCGAAGGCCTTTCTCACAACTGAAATCAAAAGTAGGGGACCCGTTAACCAACACCGCGGCTCTGGCTGACACACAAATACCTTTAACCCACAAACACCAAGTCGGAGGAAAACCCATCTGAGCCATAATAGCCAACAAGAAATTCCAATTAACGTTGTCGTAAGCTTTCTCAAAATCAATTTTCAACAAGAAAGCATTTTTCTTTTTCTTCGTCAACCATTCCATAACTTCATTAAGCATTAGAGGGCCGTCAAGAATAAAGCGGTCAGCCAAAAACGCCGATTGCGTCTCTGAGATAATGTGTCCCATCACCTTTTTGAGACGATTAGCAAGGATTTTGGAAATAACCTTACTAACCATCCCGATAAGGGTGATAGGTCTATAATCTTTTAAACCCATAGGAGCTCTCACCTTCGGAATTAAGGTAATAAACGCCGTCCCACAACCCCGATTTATGTTACCTGAAGTGTGAAAGTCAGCCATTATTTTATAGAAATCCTCCTCGAACAAGTTCCAGAAACGTTTGACAAAACGGAAATTAAAACCGTCCGGACCCGGTGCCTTGTTAGAGCCACAATCGAACACTGCATCTTTGATTTCTTGTCTGGTGAACATGGAGACCAAATTCTGACTATCGAGCTCGCTAATCTTCTTCAAACCATCGCAAACCAAAGTCGGACGATCGGGATGCCTCTCTTTAAAGTGGTTCCTGAAAAACTTTAACACCTCTCGTTTGACAAGTGTTGGTTTAGTGACCCAAACCCCATCAATCAAAATACCCGGTATAGAGTTTCTAGCCTTCCTCCCATTCACTACGGCATGGAAAAAACCCGAATTTTCGTCTCCCAAAGAGGCCCATTTCACCCGGGATTTTTGTCGAATATCCCGAGTTTTGAGAAACTCAATTTCTTCAAGCGCCATTTTACATTCCGACCAAATCCATAAATCCGTTTCCTCCAGCTCATTAATCTCCACACGCAACTCATACTCTTCTTTTTCCTTTCTAAGGCGATGCTCTACCTCTTTTTCATTAGCACTGTAAGTTTCAAACCAATTTTTCAGCATTGTACGAAGCTTCTTTAGTTTATTGAAGAGGTTCAAATCAGCGGCCCCTTGATCCACCCACTTATCCCAAACGGAAATAACAACATCAACACACCCCGGTCTATCAAGCCAAGAATCGAACATTCTAAATGGTTTAGGGCCAAAATTTGTATCAACAATAGAGAAGACCAATGGTGAGTGGTCCGAAAATTGTCTACTCAAAACCCGAACACATGCATTAGGCCATTTATTAAAGACGTTGTCACACACCAAGAATCTATCAATACGACTCCAAGTGCAAACCCCACGTCTATTGGACATAAAAGTAAATTCCGAACCTCTTAAATTGTATTCCCTTAACCCCGAAGAGTCAATAAAGTCATTGAAATCGTTTGCACAAACCGCATCAAAAATCGAATTCTTCCGCTCATCTCGGTTTCTAACCGCATTAAAATCCCCAAAGACTATCCACCACCCTTCGGAAGATTGAATAAGATTATTAATCCTACCCCATAGAGTTCTTTTTTCACCATTAATTTGAGGGGCATATACATTAAGTAGGTTGATTCTAATGGACCCACCCAAAACCGTGCCCGCAACATGCAAGAAATGCCTATCTTTATTCACCAAATCCTTGTTAAACACCTTAGGATCCCAAATGCTCACAAGACCACCCGAGTTTCCAAAGGCGTTAACATAATCAAAGTCAAACCCCAAACCACCCCAAAAATTAGACACAACCGAAGAGGACATATCATTTGAAACCAAAGTCTCTTGCATACCAATAAAAGAAATACCAAAGTCATTTTTTAATTTCTTGATCCACCCCGCTTTACCACAAACCCCTACTCCCCGAATGTTAATGGAGAGACAATTCATTGTATACCTTCTTGTACACCTTCGTTGGCAATGGACTCAATAATCAATTCCTGTGCACCGGTTAAGTTGGCTCCCAGTTTCTCACCCAAAAAGAGTGTAGCGTCCACCTCTTCACCAATCAAGACTGTAGGATCAGGAACCCTGCCATCTTCATGACTTGGGCTGTTAGGCCCAAACAAGCGATCCAACAAGTTCTCATTATCCAGCTCAGGCCCACTATCACCGTTCAAATTCAAAAACGGGTCCAACCCGAAGGGGTCTGCATCTCCTTTGGGTTTCTTACCAACCTTTGTCTTCTCGAGGCTACTAGAATACGCTGGGTTGGGTCTGGTGCCAGAACCCAAATGAGATTTCTTTTTTCTTTTAAGCACCACAGTTGAGGTCTCAATCCCATTGCCAACCGGCCCACAAGAGTTTTGAATCTCCACCTCTTTGTCAAAATCAAACGAATGAGCTGGAACAAAATCCTCTTCACCATTTAAAGTATCCGTAACATTCTCCTCATTATTAGGAGCAATCAATTCCTCTACATTGTCTTCGGCAGTAACCACAATTGGTCTGTCCTCTTTGTACAAACTAATATTATTTTCCTTATTTATTTTGCATTTTAATAATCATTTTCTTTATCTTATGAATAGGTTAATTTAATCATTTAAGGTCATTTTCGATGTATTATTATTCTAACATAAAATAAAATTACCTAAAATATATCTATCAAACACTAAAACATATCAAAATAGTATGTTAACAAGGTGTGTTTTCCATGACATCATTATACTAAGATTATCTACTGCATATTGGTATGCACACCCGTTGTTGATTACATTACTCTCTTGTGATGTTAATGATGATGTGTCTTATTTTAATGTTTTATGAATATTCCACATTCGTCGTTGTTTGTGATATATCAAGATTTTGACTAGCTTTTTTGTATGTCAGTTTTATTGTTTTCATTCTAACCTTTTTATTAGGGAAATTAGATTTTAATAACCCAAACTATTCGAAATTGGCTACTGGCACCCTCAACTAAAAAATTGGCCATATATAACCTGAATTATTAACTTATTGGAATCTAGCACCCAACTAATTGACGCCGTTAGTTGGGTTGCTGACGTGGCACAAGTTGCTGACGTGGCATGCTGACATGGCACAAGTTGCTGACGTGGCACGCTGACATGTGCACACGTGGATTGACACGTCAGCAAATCTTGCCATGTCAGCATGCCACGTCAGCAAATCTTGCTATGTCAGCGAACCCACTAACGGTGTTAGTGATTTAACCGTTAGTGGGTGTTAGATTCCAATAAGTCAATAGTTCAGGTTATATATGGCCAATTTTTTAGTTGGGGGTGCCAGTGGCTAATTTCAAATAGTTCAGGTTATTAAAATCCAATTCCCCTTTTCATTATTCAATTGTTTATAGTCCCAATTCGTTCTCTTTCGATTTTTCATTCAATTTAAATCCAGTTTTTCACATCGATCTTCTTACTTGTAGCAAGGTTTGCCTTTCTATCCGTTTGGTTTTGTTGTCATGTGCTTTCAACTATTTTTGTTGTCTCGCTCTTTTGATTCGGATTTGGTTTTCTTTGTCTTTTTTTTTTTAATTTGATATAGAAGAAAGTCGATTTCGTATCTAGTACTCGGTTTGACACTTGAAGAAAATAATGGAAAATTAACTTTCCGTAGAATTTAGATACAGTAATATGTTCGACACATACGTGTTAGACAAAGAAGAGAAAGGTTGGAATTAAATTTTACCCCTAAAATATAAAAAGAGTAAAGTTATATCACACCCCTTATTTTTCTTTTAAAGTTGTATTGTTTGCTTGTTACACACACATATATACACATCTTCTCTTCGTTGTATTGTTACACACACATATATACACATCTTCTCTTCGTTGTATTGTTTGCTTTATTTTTCTTTTAAAGAGTAAAGTTATATCACATCTTCTCTTCGTTGAACACGTTATTTGAATATATTTTTTTTTGACGTTATGGAACACACATTTTGGGTTTTGACTTTTCTTAATGAAAAATTGTGTTTGTATTGTTTGAAACTATAATAAAGTTGATGAATATTGACTTTTATGATTCTAATAAAAAGTTATGATTTATATCATAAACCACTAGTCAGGAACCCGTGCGTTGCTGCGGGAGAATCATGCACGAACCCCTACGTGTGTGTCTGGTAAAAAATTCGTTTATCCGAGCGAGATACTGTAGTGACAACCTACGCGATGCAGTGGAGACGACAATCTGTCACATTCATTTCAACTTCTTCAGCATTGTAGATAGAACCAACTATCCTTATTTTTATTATTATTTTGCATCCAACATTCTGAATCCGGTTGTTTTGTAGCCATCATGCGTCGCAAATAACGTAGTTCAAGTTTTTCTTATGTCACATTTCTTTTATCGGGATGTTTGTAATTTTATCCTATTTAAACACAAAAGTTTTACTAAACATTGTTTCGATTCCAAATGTTTTTTCTGGACTTTAAAGCACCCACCAACTGTTTGTTTAAATGCATAATTGAGTGCTCGAAATTTTGATTTTGAAAATTGAAGTGATTGTCTCCCAAAATTGAATACTATTTGGTTTTCAAATAGCTGCTTCAACTAATGAAGGATGCAGGCATCCTTAAGGTGTAAAGCTTGTTTTATAATTACGGGGTCCCATGAAAAATTGTGTTACTACATGATAACTTCTATATATATAAAGAAGCAACAACTACTTGGTTCAATAGAGTCTATTATGCAATTTTAGAAATTAAAAAAAAATCATTTATCATCGTTTAATTTGTCAACGTGCCTGATGTTATCAAGATGTTCAAGAAGACAGATTAAACAAAATTAAAACTTAAATTTAAAAAGGTAAATAAACCACAAAATACACCACTTTCTTTACATTTTAAAACTTCACAAGAGCATGTAGCTTTCAAGCAAAACTATAAAACAACATTAAATAGCGTAACTCACCAAAAAAAGAACAAAACATAGAGTTCATATCTTATTACTATAAACATAACCCTTTTTCATGTGTGATAAGTATGGATCTTGAGATTGGGGATGGTGTATACAGATGGCTTTAACACTGAGTAGCAATTTTTTTTACAAAATCAATCACTGCTTGAGTCTAGCCCCGCTTACGGCTTTTCGCATATAATGTATATATGTGTCGCCCTGGGGGGCAAAAGTAAAGTTGCACTAATTTTAACGTTATTTTACTAATTTTGTGAAAATAACGTTAAAAACAATGGATGGTTAATCATGCATCATGTGGTGGCGTTGATAGCCAAAATACAAGGGGTTACATACACCAATCGGGCTTGTCCCGATTGCTAAGTGTTATGTGCCTTATGTCCAAGGCTTGATACAAAACCACTATTGAGTCGGGGGTCTCACTGGAAGCAGATTCTCTATTCCCACAGGGTAAAGGTAAGGCTGTCTACATCTTACTCTCCTCAGACCCTACCTTAGCTTTGCTATTGATGGGATTAACTGAGTATGATGATGATGATGAATCACTGCTTGAGTCATATTTCAACTTGCCAAAATGCACAAATTTTGAGGTATTACCTTCAAACCAAAATAAAGATCTTATCAATATATTAATGAGAAAGATCTTCTGGAATATTCAGACGAACAACAGCGCGGGCCTAATAAAAAAGCTAAACAAAAAAAAATATAGTTCTTAAAGCTACCAAACATCCATCACGATACAACTACCCGCAAATTGCTATTATTTTTATGACAAAGTAAAAAAATAACGTGTGTAAGAAGGCTAATTCAACGCTAACTTTTGAATAGGGGTGTAAACGAGCCGAGCCGAGCCCGAGCCTGACTGGGCTCGGCTCGGGCTCGTTAAGGTTTTGTGAAGCTCGAGCTCGAGCTCGGTTCGAGTCTACAATCTTGAGCTCGAGCTCGGCTCGCTAGCAAAATCCAAAGCTCGAGCTCGGCTCGGCTCGGCTCGAGGTGATTTGAGAATCTCAAACGAGCTCAAAAGCTCGGCTCGAGCTCGCAAAAGCTCGGCTATAACTTAGGCTCGCGAGCCCAATTTTTAAGGCTATAACTTAGGCTCGGCTGTAACTTAGGCTCGGGCTTGGGTTCGGGCTCTAGCTCATTAAGGCTCGATTAGGCTCGCGAGCCCAATCGAGCTTTGTATCTAGGGCTCGAGGTCGGGCTCTATAACTACACGAGCCATATTTTAGGCTCGGGCTCGGGCTCGTTAAGGCTCGGCTCGTTCGAGTTTTTTACCGAGCCGATCCCGAGCCGCTACGTGTCATTTACACCCCTACTTTTGAAACCATAATTTGTTTCAAGTTGAAAAATAATAGAGCAATCAAATATTAAATCCGACATAATTAAAATAAAATTAAATTGAATATCTCAAATTCATGAGCAATGACATTGATTACTTTTAGAAAATTCTGTTCACTAATCTTGTCAAGATATTGATGAGAATGATCTTCTGAAATATTCAGACGAACAACAGTGCGAGCCTGATAAAAAGCAAAACAAAAAAATATAGTTCTTAAAGCTACCAAACATCTATCAGGATACAACTACCCGCAAATTGCTATTATCTTTTATGAGAAAGGAAGTCGTCTCAAATGATAAGATCAAAATATTAATAGCAGATTTCGTCTATTAAATGGAAAACTATATAGCTTCATAAAAGTGTTGAATGGTAAGTGTATGGTTGGTTATTACATTACCATCTGCAAAAACACGCTCAAATCATATACCTGATAAAAAAGCTAAACAAAAAAATATATATATAGTTTTTAAAGCTATCAAACATCCATCAGGATACAACTAACCGCAAATTGCTATTATCTTTTATGACAAAGGAAAAAATAACATGTGTGAGAAGGCTAATCCAATGCTAACTTTTGAAACCGTATTTTTTTCGTATTGAACAATAATAGAGCAACCAAATATTAAATCCGACATAATTAAAATAAATTTAAATTGAATATCTCAAATTCATTAGCAATGACACTGATTACTTTTAGAAAAATTTGTTCAATACATATGGTGTTGATGAAACTATAAGTGATTAGGGATAAAGCGTTACGAGTATCTTACAAGCATTATCAAGTGAATATGTCGATTCTTGAACCATGACATCCGATGATAATAATCGGCATAAAAAAAAGAAAGAGACAATGCATAGGTTAGTAAACTCACTAAGGGGTTTCAACATGAATGAGTTAAGATACATACCAGATTCTTGTTTCAATTATACCAGAACACTTTGGGTATTGCTTTCCAGACGATCAGATGTCGGATGTCGAAGAACATGAAAAGGCATTTAGGATTTTCGCAAGAAATCATGAGATTATCAACAGAAACTGAACAAGAGAGAAAAAGATATAAAAAGATTCATATGTACTTACTTACCCATTGAAGATAATCAAGAGTGATTGTGTTCCTTAGCCTGAAAAAAGTCCATTGTTTGATCATTGCAGAAAGACAGAGATAGAGATGTGAATGCTAGTGTGTGTTGCGTGAGAGAATTGAAAGGTGGGTTTTGGGATATGAAAGGTCACGGTAGTTATTCCACTTCATGGGTATTAATGAGTTGGAAAGAAACTCTTGGACAATGGCGCATAAGTCCTTTAATTTGGGTTTTAATGGATGGTGTTATGTATTAATTTGAATAATAATTTATCCACTTAGTTTAGAGGAGTGTATAATATGTGTTACCACTTGTAATTACTTAAAAACTCTAAAATTTATCTTAAATGACTTCTTTTAGTATTGCCAAAAAGACAACTTTACCCCGAACTAACCTCATTTAATATTGTACCATAAGCATAAAAAATGGTATTTACTTAAGTTGTGTTGTCATCCATCTCAAATGCTTTATAATATAGTATTCTGATAGTATGTTCTTGATGAAGGGTTTTCAATGGAGTAATTGGTGGGTTTTTGGTAGAGTTAATGTGGCCATATTGAATTCTCTTTTTAACGAATATTCGATTTGAAAAGAATACAACTTTTTCATCTAAGGCTTATATTAAAACTATGGTGTGGGCCTTCATCGATTTGAACAGAATACAACTTTTTCATCTTAGGCTTATATTAAAACTATGGTATGGGCCATCATCATCTTGTTGCGCTAATGAATAACTTTTTTTTGTTTTTAGTTTCTTTCAATATCTGAATTTAGTTTGTATGTATTTCGTTTAGTTGATAAATTCATTAGTTATTTAACTTATTTACATACATATTATTTACATTTCATATTTTGGTAACAAGAATAAAGTAAAAATTTTAAATAAGATAATACTAATAATTAATTAACTGGTGGGTAATAATGTAGGACTATGAAGTGGTTCCTCATTAATGTGCTCATCTAATTCTCTATAAATGGGGGGGGGGGGGGGGGTTACATGTTAGAGATGATATGAAGTGTGTATTACATACATATACGATAAGCATGATATGTTGTACACAAGGGGCAACAAAAGGAAGGAAATAACAAAAAAGTAGAAATTTATAAAGAGCCTATTCAACTCTCATCTTAAAATTGTGTTGAAATTACTTTATTAGACACTAGCAAATAACCCGGGAGCTTCCCGGGGGTGAAAAATAATAAAAATTAATATAAATAATATGGAATCCACAAATGAGTCTTTTACAATAGACAATTGCAGGTATTTTACTTAAACTCATATTATGAAAATCGTATAAGATACTTCCTTCTTGTTGTGCTCATCTACTATCAGGATAATCCGGCGCGTTGTGCCTGCGCTTCGACTTCTTCTCTTACTCTCATTCAGTGTAACCTAATGATTTGCTCATGTTTCAAACACTAACAATCAACAATTTTCGGTACTATATGTGTGGATATGAAAATATTTACCTGGAAGTTGATTGTCCGTTGATTAAACATTTTAGATATCGTAATTAATACTTCTTTTTACAAATGATTAAGCCCTTTTTTTTTTACTTTAAAGCATGATTGAGGGTAGATATAACTCAAATCCTGATTTATAATGGTGCTTGGATGATATAAAATTTACCTATATAAACAGCGACAATTCTGCAAGAAATGGCTAATCAACATCCCTCTCTCATTCTTTAGGAACACCAAATTCTTTTCTCTTCAGGGCATAACCAACCGCATTCTATGACCTATGCACTCGAGACTGCGCATATGAATAGTAAGATCTCTTAAAACATAGTGTTGACAAACTAAGATCACATAGGAAGTACTATACCTATCTACATACCTAAAACATTTCAACATAAGGCTGAAAAATGTAGTTCAAGAAACCTTTGAAGATACATTAGAACTAATATTTTGTGCTTCTACATACCTTGAATCTTTCGCAAGCGTGACAAGATTCTTGCTTGAGAGCTCATCAAAAGTGGCATAGCCTTTTTCGTTATTGATGTCACGAAGGTCGGTCCATACGTTGGGGAAGACCCAAATTCCAGAAAACAATTTATATCCTTTTTAGAAAAGTAATCGATGGTTAGTCTCATTCGGCCGAGTAATCTGGTATTCCGGTTTCACGGGAGTCATTGATTGATTAGGCTCGTGATAATCGCTTCTTGGCACTACTCCAACACCTACTTTTAGTGCTGAAGGAACCCGTTTACATTTCCCAACAATCTATCAAACATTAAAACCAAAAATTGGTGAATTTACTACACCATAATTTAGAGTAGTTCATTAGTTTCTATCCAAAACTAATGAAATGGCCTATAGCTTTAGAAGTGAAATAACCCCTTTATAATAAACAAAATCATTCCACTGAATTCCTAGTAGACATCATCAGATTATAGAGGAATTAATACATCAAACTAATCAAAACGAATTAATATATCTTTAACCATGTATATTTTTAACACCAAAATAAATAAATCAAAGACACGGCGCGCGTTATACCTTCCCGTTAGTTATGCTCGCAAACCGACACGTGTTTGCCTCGAAATACATGTTGACCAGCTAGACCACACCAAATCGCATAATGCGCAAATCCACATATTCTGGTGCGCCCTTTTTGCAATTGCAAAATCAAACTTTGGAAAAAGTCATTCGCTCCTGGAGTTATATATAATAATTAAACAACTTTAAGGTAATAGACCTAAGATTTAATCAATCATATAAACTAAATCCATCCATATTTAAATGACCCATACACGAAATACTACTAATTAGTATAACCAAACAGCAAAATAATAAAACAGTACACAGTGTAAAAAAAACATTACCCTGTTATGCAAAACCCCTTCTTTTGCTACTATCAACACTCTCTAATGCTTGATATTCTACTTTCTACTAATTAACGGCTCACTTTAAATCTACTTAAAGCACTTAATGCATATAATCAGAAATTCAGACACATATAAATGCATCAAACAATAAACTTAAAATACTTCTATTTTTTTTTCAGAAATTCAGAAACGTATAAACTACAACGCCAAGTAACAATACAACAACCTTGATAACCTTAAGCCAAGTAACAATACAACAAAAATTAATTTTGATTCAAAATGCATTAGTAACTGTGTAGCAAACATGATGAAACTTACCTTAAGGGAAAATGATTCCAGTAGCTTTATATAGCCAGCAGGAGAACACCAAGCAGGAAGATAAAATCATATCACAAATCTTGTTCATGTGGCACCATGCAGCTACAATAATTGTGGTCCCACGAGGCAGTCACTCGAGCTAGCTTGCTACATATTTTTTATTTCAAAACCAAAAAATATCATGAGAATCAGTGTGTACACAACACATCTAATTTAACAGGAGTAGTTTAGAGAATTGAACCTTTAGCTTTTTATGCATGTGCTCTCCATTCTCTATGGACCAAACCACAAATAACTTCCCATCAGGAAATGGCTGGTTCAAAGCGTCCCCAACTTAATGATACCTGCTTATTGTTCATCCAGTAACTGTATATCTGCATTTTATAACGGAAGGTTCCATTTATCAGCAAAATTAAACAAAAAAAAATTTGAATCTTCTAAGCTACAAATGCACCGCTAAAGAGCAATTTAAACAAAATTTTGATGACACTCAACACCATAACAATAAACAATGTGATGACCAGGATCAACCAAATTTTGAATCTCTTTCAAGGCAACGTCATGCTGCAGTTTTACAATCCATTTCACATCAACTGGTCGAGCATCATAAATTCCTTTAGGTACAATTGTCATTAGTCTCCTTGCCAAATCCTCTCCATCTCGATTAATATCCTCAAATTCGTTTTATTCAGCTAAACTTAAAATGAAAAATTTTATTATGCAAATGTCACTTTTATAAGTAAACAGGCCTGCTGTTTCGGCGCTGTTTTGGCGTTGTATCGACTATCGACGTTGTGTTTCAGCGCTGTTTCGGCGCTATGACAGCAGACATCACTGTAATAAATAACACCCTATTCGTGAAGTTAATTTAATCTATCTTGAAATTAAAAAAAATGAACTTTCGTTTATTTATACCATTTTCACATTTTAAATATTAAAAAAAACATATGAAGAAATTAGTTTCTTTTTTTATGTATATAACAAACACATTTGTACGTAAAAAGTAAAAAAAAAGTAAATTTATATAAACCATTAATAAAGGAAAAATAAAAAAACGTAAAACTATATGTATATGTATGTGTATGTGAGCATGTGTGTGTATGTAGATGTAGATAGAACCCTCACAAAATTTCGGTTGAATTCATAAATATCTATATCTCATAAAATAAACAAAATATGTCTTTAGAATCTCATCATATGGAGTTCAAGTTCAAATCAAATAGCAGCAGAGAGATCAGCCAACAGACTGTTGATGGTTGTCACACCCATTTGACCCATAAGCTGATCCATCTGCAGCTCCATACATACCCCATCCTGATTTTGTTGCCCACCGCCGCCATAACCTTTCTTCGCATGGGAGTTTCCGTTCCTACCCGTCCTCTGTCATAAACAATACAAATGATCAAACTAAGTGGAAATAATTACTATAATAAAATTTTGCAATCTTGCAAGTTAAGAGCATCAACTATGTTATAAATGATGACAGTTAACTGAAAAGTCAAAACTGAATAAATAGAAACGAAAAAGTTACTTGTCTGTTTGCAGAGTTTTCCCTCATTATATACGAACCGTCTGCCTGCCAATCACTGTGCCATGCATATTCTAAATTGCATCCTCGGCGCTGCTTCTAAAATATCAAAATTCAAACAATATATAAGCTCCTTAACGAAATCAACACTCCAAAGTATCATAAAAACTACCAACAAAAGATATTATATTTGAGGCACCATAAAAGCTAAAGAACCGATTACCTGCTAACAAATTGCACCAAACCACAACCTTTTCCTAGTGGTATTTTAACGGATAAAATCTCGCCACACTGGGAAAAAGCTTGCCTCAAGTCGTCATCAGTGACTTCAGAGTCGAGTCCTCCTACAAAAATCTATGCAACATTGGGATGTGTTAATAAAGCTGTTAAGAATTGATGTTTACTGACGTGGCATTCAATGGTGGCCTCAACCTGCCTTGAATGTGCCACGTGGCAACATATGATGCAATTTTTTTCGTTTTTATTAAATTTAATTAATAATTGCCATAACTCTATCTCTCTCTTCCGTCTCTAAAAAAATTTAGTCCAGTGCATATCGATTAGTACCACCAAGACCTCGGTTAGGCACTGCCATGAAAGGATTCTAAAACGACGCTCATGACGAACCACTTTATTTATATATTTCGTGTGCGTATGTTCGGTTTCATGTGTTTTCAATCCTAACGCCTTGATCAACAGTTCTATTCTCAAAGCAACTTCGATCAATTTCTAAGTTACCTAATCCATTCAACTCTTCAAAACCCCAAAAGAAACAACAATTAAAGATAAAAAATTATAAAATTAACCAACAATAATAAGGCATACCATAAGTTCGTGTTCATTTGGCCATGTTTATGTTATCAACCTATAACACCAAAGATAGCATGATAAGAAGCTTGCAACTTCATCAGCCTCGCCAGGGAATTCATCATGTGTACTTTTAGAACCACCTTATCCTACACAACTTTCTCACCCTTGCATTGTGAACATCGATGCTTATCATTAACGGTTAATAGTCCAATACCACAAAATGACAATAATAAATAAAGATTTCATGAATTTAGAAGTAAATGAGCAAAACATGGCAATTCGAAATGCCTTTATTTGATTACGTCTTTTGGATAAGACAAAACATATCAAAGGCTATTAAAAATCAAGTAACATTGTAGATGCTTACCCAAAAGGGATGGTTCCACCAATAAGATAATTATAAATCATAAAAATAAACTAAATTAATCATTGCTTGAGATAAAATCCAATGAATTAAAACAAATAAAATACCAATCTAAACATGTGATTGTTCCATACGAAAGAATAAGAAATGTATAAACTCTCTGTTCCTTCAATTTCAATAATACCTTATTAAACTAATTGGTCCATTATAATCTAATAACTGATGAACTGAAGTTACCGTTGTAAACTCAAGCTTTATTAATTCACAACTTATACTTCATGGAATTTACTTCCACAATAATAGAACCCGCCCTAATATCTCTTTAGATCGATTACGAAAAACGAATTATAAACCCTTGCGGATGCATTTCTAATATTATCCAAATACATCAACAAATTAACACACTAATCTTAATATAAACAAACTCTATAATCTGTATATATACATCCAACAGAAAGAACTCCTTGTTTTCCTAAAGAATTTATCAATTTCATTGTTCCTTGATCTTACATTGATGACGAAACAAAAGCGATTAACCACCTACTCTATAAAGGTAAAATAAGCCTTTGTAATATAAATTGTGCAACTTACGTTTTAATATTTAGCCAAATCGAGTCGAGCGAGTCAACTCCATTATTAATCGAGCTAAGCACGAGTTTAAGATTGCGGCTTGATTTTTCTAGACGACCCAATTTAACTCGGTATGAAGTTCAAGTCGAGCTTGAGCTAGCCTTGGCTCGGCTCAACTTGGCTCGCTAACAACCTTTAAGTGTTGTGTTCCCTATTGTATCACGTGCAAACTCATCAAGTATAACTTAAAGCATATAAAAAAAAACTAACCAAACACACCTTTAGTGCTTATAATATCTCATTCCTCATTTCTAACCAAAATATACTACTTATTATACTTCATTCCTCATTTCAAACAATATGTACCTTAAGAATTATTACTTAAAGGCTATCATTATAAGTTCCATTAAATCCTAAACAAACATGACGTCTGACAAAAAACCGTATGGGTGGCTATGATTGAGGATTCAAAATCACCTAGATTCACAAGAAAAGCCTATCTTATATCTGTAAAAAAAACAATTTCAAGCTGTAAACTAAATCTATAAAAAAATAGTTCAAGAAATCAAAAGTTTCCTATGTCGTAAACTTGCAACCAATTCACTTGGAATTACACAAACATTCAACCAGATTATCGATCAAGAGAGCAAACGAAATCGATTCACTTCGGAACATAATGTACAACGAACATTCAACAAACAAACCCTAAGCTGTAAAGAACGGATAAGAAATCAAACATTAATAAGTGATAGAAAAGATTGTTACCTTGATGCTAAACAATTTGTTCAGAGAAAGAATAGGAGATCAAGTTCATCAGAACTATTAAACAAATGACTATTCATAACTAACAAAGCCAACCCATTATCTAAAAAAGCAAACTTGACAACCTCACAGTCCTTAATCTTAGCAAAAACATGAACTTGACATGGATTTTATACCTAATATTATTAATATTATTTTTTTACGTTTTGGGACAATGCCTTTAACATGGATTAAGTTATTATCAATTAGGGTGCAAGAACACTGGCTACCTTCTTTTCTACATCACCCACTTGATGATTTCTTGTGTTGATGACTTTAATGGCGTTTGGGTTGAACTGGTTGAAAGGCTCTCAAACCAGACCCACCAGTTCTCGACCAGATGGTTAGGGTTGTGGCCAACGGCAGAGGGAGGAAGACGAAGGCACACTCAGGTGGGTGACGGCTGTGAGTATGCCTTTAGAAATCTGTTAATCATAATAGAAATACAAATTAACAACTCTTGATTTCTGCACAAAAGAAGTCTTTAATTTTACTAAAAAAATCAAAAGGTAAAAGTAGCTTACCTTCGATGACCCTGGTCATCCCCTCTTTGTGAATTCATAAGCTTATGAACCTTTCTCTTTCTTTCAAGTTCAGGAACATTGAGAGGTGAGAGAGACGTGAGAGAATGAGAAGATGAAGAGGCTGATGAGATAATTGAGAGGTGAGAGAGACGTGAGAGAATGAGAAGATGGAGGTGAGAGAAACGTGAAGAAGAGGCGGATGCGAAAAATATGTGAGAGAATGACAATAGGTTAATCAGATCGTAGGGTTTCAATAGTGTATTTTTTTAATTAATTAAAAAAACAAAAAAATAAAAACATCAAAACCTTTACATTAAGATGCCACGTGACGATTTCAAGGGGGGATTGAAGGAACCAATGGACGTCACGTCAGCAAAAGGGCTTTCTTTTTATATATATATATAATATATATATATATATATATATAGATGTTTGCTCCTTAATAAGGTAATCTAGATTATAAAAGCTAACGATATTACCGTAAAGGTAGTAGAGTATCAGCCCCATTTACTGATAGTGTCCCACCCTCCCTAGTCCTGGCCTAAGTTTGGGTTCAAGTACTCTATATAGTTCTTTGAACACTACTTTAACACATCGCTATGCCGTTATTTAATAAAGCTCACCCGCGGTTCAAATTTAACAAATTTTGGTTCTAAAATAAATAAGTTCATAGATGACGAAGATATGTAAGATATTTATCATCGTTTACGAACCACATGGAGTATTGGACCAAAAGGATAATAAATTAGTGAAAGGAAGGATATAACCATATATAACAAATATCTTAAATTCGTCATGTTTGACAATCCACACGATTCTCATTTATGCACGTTTCACCTACAAAACCTTATCTACAATAAGCTTTAACAAACTCGAACCTCACATAATGCTCATCGAGTCCGAGCTCAAATACATAGAGACCGTTTGGACTCGTGACTATAGTCCGCCTAAGACTAGGCCCAAAGAAGTTACACCCCTAGTTCTAGTTATCAATAAACATATGGTTCCTCTTAAGGCCTAGTTAACATCAATAGGTTCACCTAAACATAAGTAATACAGGAAACCCGAATATGCTTAACGGTTCATACTGGCCACTTTCATAGGTTCATACCATTTGTAGAGGACTCGGATCAACCGATGCGAACTCGAGTAGCTCAGGATCCCGTTTCAATACATCGATCTCGGCTTCATCCATGCTCACCCATGCTTCTATTCCATCACCATTTTGTGTATCATTCAAAACAACAAAGTTCATAAACACCGGGCTACCCTCCGAAACACTACCACACACCCATACCGGCTTTCCCCAACCGAAATCGGCTTCGTAAAAACCCATTTTACACCAACTCGTAAACGCGATATAGTTCGCACAACCTTTTATACCCTTGAGAGATTCTTCCATCACTTCCTTCCCTTTATCACCTTGCATTTTCTTCACAAACTCCCCGTTGATTTTCGCCACACCATCGCGCACTTTCCAAACAAGATCATGCAATGGCGTCCGCGAATCACTATCGCATTTCGCACTCGCGATAAAGATCAAGTTACCAATCGAGTTTTCGGATAAAGTTGACACTAACCTTTTCGAAGGTTAACCACATGGCTTAACAAAGATGGCTTCCAAGAACCGGTGTTTTTCTTCAAATGCAGCCATAACACGCTTCCATATCAAACCCGATACCACCTCTACACGGGTCGGATCTTTTAACCCGTTTTCGGCTGCCTTTGCCTTAAGAATGGCTAGTTTTGTTGAACCAAAAACAAATCTTGTTGTTCTACATGTACCCTTCTTGAATAAAGATCCCCACATGACCATTGACAAATCTTTGAGCCACAAATCTTTAGCCGGGAACAAACATGGCGAGCTCATGTTCGGATAAACGACTTCTTTCGACCCGTAACTCGACCCGGCCCATGATTTCACAAACGTACTCAATGCTCCACCATCAAGAATTTTGTGTGAAATGCACAAACTAATAGCAAATCCACAACACTCAAAAATAGTAACTTGAACATGACTTACACAACTTCCTACACTAGAACCATTGAAAGTTTGGTCACATGGAAGGAAATGGTTTAGGAGATCAAGATCAATATGGTTCAAGAACTCATTGAGCCGTGTATTGACACGGGCAACTGCGAAACACGCTCCAACATCGTTACAATCGATTAAAGGTCGCTTTTTATCGTTCCTGCTAACGGGTAGAAGCGAGTTAGTGTTTCGGATAACGAATGTTTTAGCGAATTTAACCGGTTTTGGACGTCGAATTCGGTTGCTTGATCTTGGTTAGGGTAGTAGAGTATGATGGGTGCATAAGGGGCTGGAATGAGTTGATCTAAGATGGAAAGATTGTATGATTTGAGGTGTTGTGGTGTTGGGGATGATGGTTTGATATGTTCTTTAGAAATGATATGGATAGTAGTCATTTTGGGCTGTGTGAGTTTGTATAACACAGACGGAAGTTGTGTGTTCAAGATGAAGTTGGGATTATTAAATAAGTGAAGTAATAAAAAATAAATAAGACTAAAAAATATATAAATGAATAAGTGGTTAAACTGGTCGACAAAGAACATCAAGTGTTACTTGTTGGACTTTGCTACGACAATGATTATTGCAACATTAAAATATTAAATGTGCTTCGTTTTCATAACTAAAATTATCTTAATAGTACGTATGATAAGTTAACATTTATTTTATCTTTTACTTTTTCTCTTGCTTTTATTTCAAGAGGCTGTGCGGTTTATTAAGTGCTGAATCATTAAGAGGTCTAACTGGTTAAGATATCTGAATGGTTAAGTGTTGAATCATTAAGTTGGACCTCTTAATGGTTAGTTTTCTTGTCCCACATTGGTAGGAGAGTCTCATCAAGGTTCAGCCTAATTCAGTGCTTAATGGTTCAGCAACATCTCAAATCTTAATGGTTTAGTCTTAACCATTCCATTCAGAAGCTGAAACAAATGCGTTGAATGCTGAATCATTCAGCGCTGAATGGTTCAGAGCCTCATTAAGAGGCTTACCAAACATCCCTTAACAAAGACATCTTAAAGCTATCGGTTTAATCAAGTTTGTTCTACTGTCAAAGCTTTGGTAGAGGAAATTGATAAGAAGCTGTGTAAAAACTTACAGGACCCAGATAGATAAAAAGGAAATATGGTAAGGGGAGAGATAACGTAAAAAGCGTTATTAATGTAGGAAGTGTAGGAAGGATTTACAACTATTAGATGTAAGCGGTGGCAAGATCGTAATTAACTAACTTAATTATTGGCGACTGAAACAAACCAGGGGGTAGATTAGGAATAAAACGAACGAAACTTTTTTTCTTAAACAGATCCTAAATCGAAACTTCCTTTCCGATGATTACCGAACTTCAATGAATAACAGACAATCAAATACACCAAATTAAAAACGATTTAAGAGATTCATTAAAAAAAAACATAGCATGTATTAATGATCGTAAAAATATGAAGAAAAAAATGTATAAACGTTTGTTGTCGTTGTGAATTACTTTTGATTTTATGTGGTAAAGAGCGTTTAAACCTAAAACAATTAGGTTAACTGATGTTGCAGAAGAAAAATAGAAAAGGTGATTAAAACAGAGATGAGAAGAATGGGGAATATGTGGTGAAGGGCATTAAAAACGCACGTTCATTTTTGTTGTCTGTATAACGTGCGTCTTTAATAGTTGGGTTGGTCTTCAAACAAACTCACATTTATAATTAAAAATGCACTTGATACTATCTTTAAACGCACCTTAAAAGAAGGAAAAAAAACAAACACATGACCAACAATTATGGAGGGTGAACAGTTCCATATCAAATTTACTGATGAACAGTAACTTCTTTATATATTCTCTATCTCCTCTACTCACAACCACTTATACACACTGTATATAATATGGAGACCCCTCTCACAATAATATAGAGGCTCTACTGTGAATGCTCTAAGACTCTTGCCAACTTAATTGATAAGAGGCTTCCTACTAATTCAGATATATTATTTTAGTGAACCAAAAACACTTAATTAGGCTGGGTGGTATGGATTGGAGCCCCTAGGAGCTACAATGCACCACATAGTGACAAAGTGAATTGGGCTCACAAACTACCCATTGTTCTTCGTCAATGGGTTGCCGAATTGATCAATGGCGCCTAAGCAATGGGGATAGGGCGTTATTACTTGTTATTGAGCTGAGGTGAAGAGGGGTGCGGCTCATACCACCTAACTTTAATGCTTATTGATTCACTCTCTTAGTGAAATCTTAAGAGGCTACTAAACAACTTTTACTAGGTTTATATAAAAATCATATTGAGTTTATACTAAACAGAAATTAAATACTACCTTATGCCAACTACAAATTAAAGAGCTTTATGATTCAACACATATCCGTAAGTGAACATAGGAATCGTTAGAAATTGGAAATCCATTAGTGAAGTTCCATGTAAAAACAAGGTGTGGTAAGTTGTTTACTCTATCAAATATCTTTCATTAATTTCTTAAAAATAACTTAATTAGTTTTAACAAGTAGTTGTACGTAGATTGAAGATAGATCAAATGAAACATCCAAGTAGCCGGCCGTAATGTTTTATTTGAGGATCAAGTGTTTGACTACTTATTATTGTTTAATTAGTATACGACTATTAGCTCGAATATGATGACAGCACGTGCAGAGAGCATGTGATTGATGGCGTATGCCATTAACCACTCTCCTTCAATTTAAACACCAATATATTGCCGATGTACCACCACTATGCCTTCATATATGCCCATGACCTCATGCATCAACTTTATAATATACTAAATAACTAGACTTTATTTTATACTAACTTTAATCATATTAACTTAGTAGTAAAGATATAATAAAAAATAATAATTAAATGCATAGTTAAAACTAAGAATATTTATGTTTTATAAAATGCATTAACTAAAAACTTATCATAGAAATATTATATACCTAAGAGATTCTCTGATTTGTTTAAGAGTCACTTTCATGTTGCATATAATTTTGTTGATGCTAAGATAGATTCTAACAGGTAACATTCTTGTCTGCACTCATGGTTTTATCAATACAATAAAATCTTGTACGTGTAAACACTTTAACAAGATAATCCTTGGAGTTTCAGTTGTCAGGTTGCCATTATTAGCCACAATGTTTGGCTCATTTACTGGTTCAATTCAGGTTCTGGATGCCTCACTAAAATCAAGCTCATGCTATTTTATATTAATAAAAATCATTAAAACCCTAAATATAAACTTAATTTGATTTAATGTTTTACATATTTACTTTTGATTTTTACATTTTTCTAAAATTTTGTAGGTCTCCTAGTTGTTGGTTCATGCACATGTTGACATAATATCAGGTCGGCTCAACGTTTTCGGAAGCCCAAAGCGAACTAAAACATTGAGGCCCTTTTCAAAAAGAGAAAACTTTTTGATATGAACCTTCAACATTACCCAAAGTCCCAAACTTGAGACCGTCAATAATAAACTAAAAACTGTATAGTTGACGTAGTTAAAAAAGTTAGAAAGTTGTATCTCATGTGTGTATAAATATGTTTTGATAAACTTTATTTTTCTTGGTTAATTTGAAACATAAACCATTCATTAGAAAACAAAACTATCTATTGTATATAGACTTTTTTAAAATGGGAGCCTGAAGCCCTAGCTTGGATTGGTAACACTGTCGAGCCGATAATACATATTTGTGTATATTGCAAGTTTCAACTAAAAACAATACCAAATATGAGAACCACAAACTTACTTGGTTCAAATGTGAACATCATTACATAGCTCTCGACCAACTCAGGGCAAAGCTTATGTAGAGTTGGGGGCGCCTAACCCCCACTAATTTTTGGCTCAATAGTATAAATTTTCACGTTGTTGTCTAGAAATTTCTTATATATTGAGTCCGGCCACCTATTTGAAAAAAAAAATGCATCTCATGACTTTAGGCCCCCACCATCTAAAATTTCAAGCTCCATTAGTGCTACCATTAACATATAAAGAACCCAAGGCATTATAGTCTAGTGGTATCTTGGTGGTGAGATAAGACTTAGGGGCCATAACGTCCTGGGTTCGAATCTCACAAAGGGGGTTTTCTCATAATTATGAGTTTCCTCCTGAATTGGTGACTTGGTGGTGGAATATGATCGCGTGGCAACACTGGTGGCACAATGATACTCCGGTTAACCAACTGGGCTAGCTCAGTTGGCCACCCAATGAGGGATAGGACGCTTGGCCGAATGAGGTCATGGGTTCGATTCTGAGGGGGGAGGGTTTACCCATTAAAAGTGGGGTTCCCGCCTGGGGTTGTAGAGGGGATCGGTCCCGCTAGAGCGGCAGAAATTCAACCGCTGGGATTCGATCCGAGGTCTCCCATAGGGAGCCCAAAGGCTTTACCAGTTGATCTACTCCTTCCAAAAAAAAACAATGATACTCCGGTATTCCGTGAGTGATTCCAATTTTTTGGCCGTTCAAAAAAAAATTAACACATAAAGAGGTCAAATCACATATGAACTAAAGTAAACGTAATTTAACTAGTTAGACAACTCCTTTTGCAACTTTCATCACTGATTTTATAATATTCACATATAACAATTTTCAGATTATTATAAATGAAACTAATCATATGTGATATTATAAATCTTAGCTTGTGCTCAGTTCAACCTTTACATAATTTAGTTTCAGAAACGAAACAATACACAAATTTAACTTGTGATTATATAAGATTTTATATAAAGTAAGCATAATACATACAAACAAAAGAAGGATATACATAAAGATTTTCTTCATTTTATTGGTGCACTTTCCTTCCACATGGTGTCGAAAGCAATTTCTTCTACTTGGACTTGGTGGCTACCACTAGATTTATTTTCGTTGACTTGTATTTTCCACCAATTATTTTATTAAAAATTTAAAATTTATAAGGCCTTAAGGGGTGCTACTAGTTTTTTCTTTTTCCTTCACTGATTTCAACCAATCCTACACTGCCACATCACTTCACTGATTTACTTCACTGATTCAGTTTTTTGTAGGCAGCAGTACTACACTTATTCACTTCACTGAAATCTTTATTTTTTATTATTTTTTTAAAAGAAACATTAATTAAACATATTATTAAACTATATAAAATATAATTACAATATTAAAAGGAAATAAAAATAGAAATACAAAAACACATAAATTAAAAATAAACTAAATAAAAGAAAAACTATTCGGAGTCCTCCACGTCGAGATACGGTAGATCAAGTCCGTCTAGATGTTCCACGAGATCATTTCGAAGTCGGAAATGCGTATCGAAGTCTGTCAACTCCGCAAGTGCTTCGTCGTCGAAGAACGGTTGGATTGGGGGATCTTGTATGTGGACCGGTAATATCGCTCGCCCCTCGTCTTTAATTATCATGTTGTGCAATATCATGCACGTATAGACGATGACGTTACACCTAGCAACGGTTTTGAGCCTCAAGGGTCGTGCGGTAATTCCCCATTTCCCCTTTAATACTCCGAACGCTCTCTCAACATCCTTCCTTGCCGACTCTTGCGCCTTAACGAAATTCTTTTCCTTAGGGTCGGTGGGATATCGAAACGCTTTGACAAACGTTGGCCAGGTTGAGTAGATGCCATCGGTAAGATAATATCCACGTTTATATAAGTGGCCATTTAAAGTAAATGGACACTGTGGCGCCGTTCCATTTCATTGGGTAAGAAACACCGGGGATTGTTGGAGGACATTTATGTCGTTCAGTGAACCGAGGGGGCCAAAGAATCCATGCCAAAACCAAAGATCTTGCGAAGCAACGGCTTCTTGCATGATCGTAGGGTATTGGTGATCGCTTCGCATATACTGTCCTCGTAATTCCCTAGGACATGCTCGCCACACTAAATGAGTGCAGTCAATGCCACCGATCATGCAGGGAAGGTGATGTCTTTCGTCGTGTGCCTCATACAAACATGCAATGTCGTGGCTTGTTGGTCTTCGTAAATACTCTGCCCCGTATAACTTAACGATGGCATTGCAAAACAATTGTAAACATTCGCGTGACGTCCTCTCAGACATACATAAATACTCATCGTATTCGTTTGGAGGATTACCGGTTGCGAGTTGTTTCACAGCTGAAGATACTTTTTGCATGAGCGTAAAACTCTTTCTAAACCGACCGTCCATGCTCTCTCTGAACCATGCGAAGTTTGCTTCAACATCTGCTACAATTTTCAGAAATAGACGCCTCGACATGCGATACCGTTGTTTAAACTGTGCGTCGGTGTATTTTGGTACTTCGGAAAAGTAGTCATTTATTAACCGCGCATTGCCTCCCTCGCGATCACGTGGCACGTATCGTTTCTTAGATGTTGTTGTGTCTTCCTCTGCCCGTCGTGCAAGGTCCGTCAGAAACTCAAGGGTACTATCGCTTGATTGTAAGATCGGGTGGACCTCGAGCGGGGGAACCATTACTTGAATATCTTCAACGTCAATATCAGACATTTTTTAGAAGTATTGATTAAGATTTCTATGTTTTTGATTCAAAACCGTGGGAATAAATTGTATTTATAAAACCTAAAGATAAAAACGGTCACAAAAATATGACCGTTTGAAAGTCAAACACATTTAACAAACATAAAACGGTCATAAAAGGAATAAATATTACCTAAAAGTTTGCACCGTCCCACACTACTAGCCCGTTAGATGGAACCAGAAAAAGGTCCACGGGAGCCCTACCAGCACGGGTGGCGGCGGTGTTACCGTGCTGGTAGTGAGGTACCCGTGCCCAATTCTAGTAGCGCCCCGTCCCCCCTAATACGCTACTTTTTTTTTTGAACAGCAAACAACTTTATAGCTATATATAAAGCGCCAGCAAGAGACTGGGATTAGACCAAAAGCTCGACCCGGAGCAGAAACAAAAACAAACAACATAAAACTCCAGAACAAAAGCGAGAAGCTATACTATACTAGAAACATCAAAGTCTAACCATTGCTCCCACGAAACCATAGGGCCCGCGAACCGATTAGAGCGCCATAAAAAGCAATCTTCTTTGACAAGGTCGACAATGGTGCGAACCGAAATGAATCTGTTCTCGAACGATTTGGCGTTTCTGGAAAGCCATATTCTCCAAGTAGTGGCGACCACAACCATGTGAACTAGTTTCCTCCATTTTTTCGAGCCTGGGGCCTTTTCAAGATACTCGACCAAATCGGCTAAAGAAATAACTTGAATAGGCCATTGAATTCTAAGCCAAACAATAATATTCCACCAAACCGCCTTCGCCCAAAGGCACCCCAACAAGGCATGGTTCACGTCCTCCTGGGCCAGCCCGCATCTCGGACATAGCTGATCGGATAAGACCACCCCTCTCCCCACTAATTCCACCTTTGTAGCAATTTTACCTTCGATCACTCTCCATAGGAAGTAGTTAGCTTTACGTGGCGCCCATGAGTTCCAACCGAAGGATTTAGGCGGTTGCGAACCCACCTCTACAGCAGCAAATTCCATTCTAACGCCTTTAACCGAGAACCCCTAATCCGGTTTGTTTCCCCAATACCAGGTATCATTGCCGCCGTTTAAACAGACCCGGGACAGACTTGCAGACAACACTGCAAGCTGATCAGACAGCACCGGACCAGATGGGTCACGAGACCAGACCCATTGAACAGCCCTCGACTGATCGTCCCTGCTCAGGATAGCTTCAACAGTGGCATTTTTTGTCCCCAGCCAGCTTGAAAAGCTCAGGATACTGGCTAGACAAAGGGGAATCCGATAGCCAAGGATCTTTCCAGAAGCGCGTCTTAGCCCAATTGCCAAACTTGACTTTTAATTTCGACTTTAGCACAATTCCTTTACACAAAAGGCTGCCCTCCATATTCCCAATATCCTTCCACACCCCGGTGACGACATCATTAACCGGAATAAGCCTCCTAACACAAGCCGAGGCATGAATAGACTTAATGACATCGGTCCAAAGTTGGGGCTGCTCATTTTTGAAGCGCCACCACCACTTTGTCAATATAGAAATATTGAATTCTTCTATACTCCCAACTCCCATACCCCCCCCCCCAAAAGATTTCGGCTTTAGAATCCTATCCCACCGGATTTTGCACTTCCCATTATTCTTACCCCAAAGAAAATCTCGCCTAATACCTTCAAGTTTCTTCAAGATCAACTTAGGAGCTTTGAAGAGCGATAGGAAGTAAGACGGAAGACTTCCTAAGACCGCCTTAATTAGAGTAAGTCTTCCCGCGAATGAAAAGTCTTGGCCTTCCAATTCGAGAGCTTTTTATTGAACTTGTCAAGAACGGGCTTCCAATATTTGATACGCTTCATGTTGGCACCAATAGGAACACCTAAGTACTCGAAGGGCAAAGAACCCGCTTGGCAACCGAGTAGACTTGCAAAAATCTCCACTTCTTGGTCGTCCACCCCAACCCCAAAAAGTTGGCACTTGCTGTAGTTCACTTTGAGACCGGAGACGAGATAAAGGCACCGGAGAAATCTATTAAGGCTTAGGATGTTACTTCTAGACCACTCCCCCAAAAAAATGATGTCATCCGCATAACAAAGATGAGATAGCGTTGGGCCATTGTTTGGCAATTGCAACCCTTGGAAAAGACCCGAACCGACCGCTTTCTTCATAAACATACTAACCACTTCCATTGCCAATATAAAGAGGAAAGGGGACAAGGGATCACCTTGACGGATCCCTCTTTTGAATTTGAACTCACGGGTAGGGGAACCATTAACTAACACCGATCCCGTACCGGATTTAAGGCACCCTTTTATCCAACACAACCACTTCACCGAGAAACCCATAACCATGGATCTAATGAGGAAATTCCAATTAAGCGAATCATAAGCTCTTTGGAAGTCCTACTTAAAAATAAAAATCAAAACTTTCGATTTCCTCTTCTTTGCCCACGACACCAATTCACTAACAATGAGCGGCTCATCTAGGATGTTTCTTCCCCCAACGAAAGCCGATTGAGTTTGGCTTATGATCGGGTTTCATACTCCTCTAATCTGGTTAGATAAAACTTTAGAGATGATCTTGTAGAGAGACCCAACAAGCGAGATAAGCCTAAAGTCTTGCACATTTTGTGGGTCCGTTTTTTTCGCAATAAGAGCTACAAAGGAGGCGTTGCAACCCTTAGAAATCTGACCCGACCTGTGAAAATCATCAAACATACACTGGATAGCAACCTTAAAGTCCTCCCAGTAAGTTTTAAAGAATTTAAGGGTAAAGCCGCCCGGGCCGGGCAACTTTCCGCCTTTACATCCTTTCACCGCAGCCCAAATTTCATCACCAGAAAATTGAGCAATAAGAGAGCTTGCCATATCTTCGTTTAATCGCTTCAGCCCCGGATTGCTAAATGAAGGCCTCCTACGAATTGGTTCGTTGAATTGCGCTTTGAACCACTTGAAAAATTCTTCTTTTATACCCACCGGATCCGTGACCCAATCGTCTCCAACTTTGATACCATGTATCTTATTACTCGCTTTGTTGACGTTGACCAAAGCATGATAGAATTTCGAGTTTTCGTCGCCGAACTTCAACCAATTTACCCTTGATTTCTGCATTAAATCTTTCGATCTCTTCGAGTCCAAAACTTTAAGTTTGGCCTTAAACTCCATCCTACTCTTTTTTTCCTCTACAGAGAGATTCCCCTGCAAAGCTTTATGTTCAATGTCCTCCACTTTTTTGACTAAAGCATTCCTCTCCCTGTCCTCTTCCTTCAGTCTAGTCGCACGTCACCCTTTAATACCCTCTTTAATAGATTTCAAAGCCAAGAGGAGGGAATAATCAACTTTAACATTACTACTCAGGGTATTCACCTTGCTTTTGACAATAGCCTCCAACTCTAGCTCACCAAGCCAGCTATTATAGAACTTAAACGGGGTCGGGCCAAAGTCCCTCGGATCACATACTAAACATATAGGGCAATGGTCCGAAAATTTCCGATCCAAGACCTTAAAAATAGCGTCGGACCATCTAGACATAACCGAGGGGCATACCAAACAATGATCCAACTTGCTCATCTTGACATCTTCACCATCAGAAACATAAGTGAAGGGCCCCCCAACCATATTGAACTCGAGCCATCATACTCTTCTTATAAAATCATTAAACATAGGGCAGCCCCTGGGTCGAAGACCAAATTAAGTCTTTCGTCACAGTGCCTGACCTCGTTAAAATCACCGATAGCAATCCAAAGGCCCTCGAGTTGAGCTGCCACCTCCTCAACTTTATCCCACAACAGTTTACGACTAGCCGGATCATTCGGGGCATGGATATTAATGATATTAACTCCTTCTTCGACACCTGAGATAAAACCTGACACAAGAAGAAAGTGACGATTTTTAATAATATTAGAAGCGGAAAACCTGTTCGGGTCCCAGACCGAGACCAAGCCGCCAGATCTCCCAACCGCATCAACCGAATCGAACCAAAACGGAAGCCTGCCTCAAAACTTAACTATCAAATCTTCCTTCAGGTCACTCTTATGCGTCTCTTGGATGCACATAAAATCGATATTGCTGGATCTTTTTAAGTTCCTAACCCAAGCTTGTTTATCGGAACCATACACTCCACGGATATTCAGGGACAAACAATTCATTGTAAACGTCTTTGGTCCGCTTCTCCTTGAACAACCTTCTTCATGTGGTTATTGAAACCGTTGACATTAATTCCCAGACACTCGCCATAATCGATTGAAGCATCAACTTCTCTTTCAAACATGTCATCGGCTTCCGAATCAAAGGTACTATCGGTATCCCCTTCTTCCGAATTGGTATCTTCTCCACTGTCAACTCTCCTACCTTGGTCATCTTCTTTTCGCTTACTTTTGTTTTCCGCATCTCTACGTATGATATCATCCAATTCAAAAGGATCGGAATTAACAGGGGCATTCAGATCTGGAGTATTAAAATTAAATGTAGGTGGGACAGAATTCGGCTTCGGCATCTGGTTTAAAGTATTAGTGGGCCTCGTCTCCTTATTTGCATAGTCCATCTTCTCTTGACATGGTCCAATAACTATGCTTTTAAGTTGGGCCTGAGGAATCGGCCCAATACTTGAACTAGACAAACAGCCTATTTCGAAATTATTATCCTCCTGGTGGTCCCTCCTAGAGCCAGCCGAAAGAGACCTGGGAGAATGAGCTGAATTAACTGTTGCCCTTGGAACTATATCCCCATGGAAGCCCATGCATGACTTCTCACCTTTCGTTGTCTCTCCAGCTTCTCCTCCGGGAACTCTAACAACCACTGATTTCAAAGAGGATTCCGGCAGATTCGCCGGATAGGATAAATTCACCGGAATTTGTGGCAACCAACCTGCCTCGAACTCTTCAACCCATACCTTAAAATTTTGCTTATTCCACGAAACCACAACTTCTGAGTTAATTTTCTTAGCGGACGAGGCCAAAACAACCATAGAGCTAGATGACATATCCGTATCGACCGGGGACGCATTTGACTTCACGAACAATCTACCACATCTCTCACCCACCTTGTTAAATGTAGTCTATTCCATAACAAAAGAGGAACCCCAAAGACTTTGATCCAGGCCAACCGTTGTACCTCCAAAGCACCTCCATCCCAAGCCTTAAGAGTAGAGAACCAGATCGACCAAATATCGGTCGCATCAGAGAAAACTTGGACATATTCCTTTTCGGAGAAGACTAATCCAATCCTCAAGCCACCCACTACTATTAAGTCTCCCTCTTGGAGACGTGCGGTGTACCCATACCATGTAGCATCAATTTCCCACCACCTTACTCAATAAGTTTCACCAATTGCAAATAAGTTAGAGTCTAAGAATGGTAATAATGTAAGATGTAGACAGCCTTAGCTCTACAATAAGAATAGAGATGCTACTTCCAGTGAGACAACCAGCTCGATACTAGTTTTGCATCAACCTTGGACATAATGCACATCAGCACTCTTGACAAAGGTTTTGTGTATGTACCCCCTGTCTTTCGACTAATGCTACCACATTATGCATGATTAACCGTACATCGCATTTAGCATTATTTTCACGAAACTAGTAAAATAACATCAAAATTAAGGCAATCACTTTTGTTCCCGATGACCCACACATATGCTTTGCATACCCACATTGCAGGCAGGGCGTAAAAGAACGTAAATGAAATTTCACAAAATAGACTAAAAGTTGAAACAGTCATTTCATTTGTTTATTAGGTTGGACGGTGCAGGGCATAATGCCCTGCCATCTTAGCCATTTTTTGACGAATAGCTTCCCCTTCACCCAGCACCCATGGGTCTCCGCGAGCAAGATAACGAAGAAAAACGGGAGAGAAGTGGGCCACTAATTTGCTTGTTTTTTTTAGGACGAAGAAGAAGGTGGTGATGGTGGTGGACGGTTGCGATGTTTTTTAAATATGGGTTTTAGGCTTATAAAGGAGGAAGAAGATTAATAAATGGGTTAAAAGTGGGCTAGGGTTAAAAATAGGCTAAAAGTGGGCTAGGGTTAAAATGGGCTAATAAATTGGTTAAAATATGTTTTAACTATTTTTTTATGTGTATTGAATTTAAATAATCAAAAGTTTGACCCATTAGCCAATAATAATCCGAACTTTAACGTTAGACAAAGATAATCTCAACTGGATATATGGGTGTCAAAAATGAACCGCCACATCTAAAAAATAATCCAAACTTTAACTCGGAAAAGTATCAACTAATCATGATAACTTAACACACACATGAAATAATAGCAATAATCGAGTTGATCAACTGGAGATCAAAACGATAGTTTCCATTAACATATCGAGCTTGAAAGTTCAAAATGAAGGTAGGTTCAAGCTCGATCATGATTAGAGTTTCTACTATCAAATCGAGCATCGATTATTTCCTTGATTACAAGCTACAACCATAGTGGCCAGTGCCATGCCACTTCCTAGAATGTCTAAAGTTACCACAAAAACACTACAAGATGCACGGGCCAAATTGCTAGAGGCCCACTTGACCCAAATCAACATAATATTTTGACGAAACCTCAACTCCATGAAAACATTACCTTCCAATTCTTCAAGTCTTCAACCAGAGCCTAAAGGTCACAAACCGGTTATTTTCCTAACCAATTCAGCTAACCTAATAACAACCATACCACCAGGTAAATCCCACAAATAGCAAGCTACAAATAGGGTATGGGGAGGGTGGGATGTAGACAAACCTTACCTCTATACTAAGAATAGAGAGGCTGCTTTCAGAGAGACCACTGGCTCCAAAATAAACAAAGGACCCACAAAAAAAAAAACAGTTAACCTAACTACCTGTTATTTACTCATTTTTGATTTAACCAGTTATTACTTTAACTGATTATTACCATGACTCGTTTGGTTGTTCACTTTAACTGATTCACTTAATACCAGGTTTTTTCGGTTAATTAACCCATATTTTCCTTTTTTTTTCTTGTTTTTCACTTGTTAACCAGTACACCGGTTACAATAACTGGTTATTATTAAAATAATCCTTAACAATAACCAGTTACTAACCTACATTAAATATAACCACTAATCGGTCACTCCTTGATCGAATATTAACCGGTTACAATTATTTTGTGCACCTCTAACTTCAACTAGCATGTCCTTGTAGGAGTCGTTATAAAAAAAATAAAAGAATTGTTGCTCACGTTAAAAGAAGCCAAATTCAAGTATGGAACAAAACTGTTCTCAAAGTAAACGCCATAAAACGGCTATTTGCACAGTTTACGAAAGGACAAGCCATGTATCAAGTCATCTTCCTGTGAAATTAAAGTGTTGAACAACATCTAGCATATCTTGTTTTGAGGGAAATTCATATGTATATGCAGTAAAAAGTTCGATATTTCATATATATCTAATAAAATTTCATAAACAGCATACTTACACGCTCAAGGACACCAAAATTATACCAGTTATCCACATCATCATCATCATCATCATAGTTGATAAAACAAAATCAGTTACTCTACTCATAACACCCCATTGCACAGGATAAATAAAGTAACTGATTTTTATTTTATTTACTATGATATGGATAAATATGATATTTTAAGTGTTTTGAACGGTTAAGTATGAGGTTATGAAATCTAGAAGTATATGTCTGAAAGTTTAAACTTTTGGAAAGATATATATGAAATTATTTCTATATTGTTTACGTGGTGAAAAGAAGGTAAACGAGACCCTTCAGATACTCAACTATTTCTGATCCGCCTAGCTTGGAGCTTCCGTAAACTCGGTCAACAAAGGTTATTGGAACCTAAAAGAGTCACAAAAGTCAAGATTAGTAATAGACATGAAAACTAATCAAGCAGGTCTGATAAGATGATCAAGAGTATACTGTTAGAAAGATTGTAATCAAGAAATTAGTGGTTATTATACAAGTCAGAGTTTGACTTTAAAAAGTCAAACCAGGTGTCTTTAGGCGCCAATATTGTACAGTCATGTCGGTTAATTAGAATAGTCATGTCGGTTAGTTTAGCGGTTAGATAACCGCCAATATCAAAGGCTATATAAGGCCTTCATATGTATGTTTTATTTGTGTGTGGATAATAATATTGTCTTGTGCATATTCTCTCAAATCCTCCACCCTCTGTTCTATATACTCGAGTCCCTGCATCAATTCTGATGCATACTCCTAACCTATTTAATGTTCATCAAAGATTGATCCAAGATCCGAAGGGGCCTCAATATATACTGAATGTACCAATACATAACTGGTACATAGTATTTAACTAAATATTTACCGCTGTCATATCAAAGGGAAAATTATTAAAATATGTGATGATAAGTTTCATTTAGTTAAACAAAGATTGGGCTCACAATAAGAAATGCAAGAAAACTAAAGGTGCTAATGGGAGGGTGGGTCGGAGTGTCGGACAGGTTATGATAAAAATGGGTAATTTTGGTACGGGTCAGGTCATTCTGGCTTTTAGTGTGTCAAATATGATTAAAAAAACTAATTAGTGTGTCAAATATGATTAAAAAAACTATATTACTTCAGTGATAATCTGGCTTTTAGAATAGAACAATTTAGCAGATTTTATACACTAGAAATACAGATTCAACGACTTTCAACATGTTTGCCAGAATGTGCAGATCGGGTGTGTTCAGGTTGAACTACATTCTTTGTCCAAAATTAGTAAATTTTATACAGGGTATTAGTGTGTCAAATTTTATTACAAAATCCAGATTTAATATTGGTGTAGATTTTAGAAGAAACATTTGATAATTTTATACATATATTAAAAACGCTTGAGTAATAGTTATACATAACTCATGGTACCTCTTCGATATGATATCCTTTTCTTGAAGCTCGGACAATCATCTCCATTTGAAAAACATAGCCTTTGCTCACACAAGAGCTTATAATGTCTTCAAGCACAGATTTTTTGTAAAGACTACCATACAAGAATATAAATGTCTTATGAAACTTTTAATGTAAAAAGAAGAAACAAAGGTATAATGTAGGTGGAGGCCATCTAAGTATCCAACTTTTTCATAGGTAACTAGTTTAAATTATAATATATGGGTGAGCTCCGGATATATTTTTACAAATGAATAATACAATTTTTAGAAGAACTAATAGTTTCCATGCACGGGTGGCCTTAATGGAGAAAAAAAAAGTTACTGTTTTCTTTTTGACATTCTATGATATTTCTGCAAGTTTTCTTTTGCTGAATATGGCACAAAGAAATTGGACACGTAGGTGGATTGCCAAAGTTGTAGAAGGCGCTAGGCGCTAGCCAGGCGGTGAGGTCTAGCCTAGGGACTAGTCAGGAGCGACTAGGCGGAATTAGGCGTTTTGGTATTTTATACGTATTTTATATATATACACACACACACACACACACAAAAAAATTTAGGTGTTTTTTGTAAATATGTTAAGATATACACATAATACTTAGATATATACACATAATACTAAGAAATACTTAGAAATTTAAAATAAATAAATAAATAAACCACCACCTAGGACCCGACTAATGCCCAAAACGCCTAGATCTCCGACTAGGGGCTTATTCTTATATTGGTGACCGACTAGGGACTAGGCGGTCGCTGCGCCTAGGCGACCGCCTAGCCCGCCTTTTACAACACGGTGGATAGCCTATAAAGCAGTTTGAAAATGGGTTAGTAATATAAAAAAAGTTGAATACGAGTGACATCTACATATATTATTTCTAAAAGGTAGAGAAGATAAAAAAAATGATAATCTAAGATTATGTACCGGAACGAGCCCGTCAAATCTGATACACCGGGCCAAAGAAGTGTATGGGCAAGAACGTTCGCCCCCCTACTTGTCAATTTGCGCATCAGGGTCCAGCCATGAACACCCCCACCTCTTACATACCGTGTCCCAGTAACAATATCAGCACCCGTTTCCACTTGTTTCCTGAATTTAAGGAATTTTGATTAGTAGTAGACTAGTTGTGTAGGAAATTTCGACATATTAACTTATAAAAGAATTGAATTTAGTTATGTTTTTTACTCTTGAGAGAAGAGGGTGATCTAACAAAATAGTTTAAAGGGAAACTTGTCGAATGATAAAACAGGTATGTGTCAAAAGCTCAAAAGGTCTTTTAAATGCACAAAACCTCCTGAATCGTGTACAAAAAAAATGCAACACTATCGAAACAAAGAAAACTTTTGTAACCATATGTGGCACATTATTATAGGGCAAATGTCAAAGAAAAACCAAATCGAATCCGTAAAATAGTCCATGGACTTCATTTCTGCATAATTAAATCCCTTTAACTCTCAGACCTTAACGATAAAGTCCCTGAACTTTACTTTTAACAAAAAACAAAGAACCTCATTTTTGCAATGATTAAGCCCCAGACAAAGATAAGAAAGTACATTTTTGTTTTAAAGGTACGAAGAATTGATCATGCAAAACTGAAGTTGTGCCAATCTAAACCGACCCAACCGCTGTTTACCCGTTACCAAACCCTCCCTACCCACTCATTTTGCCATTTCTAACAACTAGGCAGTGGAAAAAGAAAATTAAACATCAAGATAAGGTGGATTTTACTTACTTTATAAAGTGTGGGAGGTACTTTGGCTGTGTAGACATAAGAAGAAAGTTTAGAAAATCATAATTTTGTTGGCTGAAAGCAGAACTTAAATGAACTAAGAAAATGTATATAAAATACTATAAGATAGTTTCTCGTTCTCCCTGCAGCATTCCCATGTTCAATAACTATTTTATAATTCAAGCACAACCTGCAAATGTACTTACATGGTGTGAGAGATCAGCATCCATGATTACAACAAAATTTCCTGAAGCATGCTTCAGACCATGAATGTAAGCAGTCCCTGGTCAAAAAAAAAATTGGCTTAATTCATGAATATAACTTAAAAGTTCAAATAAAGAAAACAAAGAGTTACCTAATCCAAGCTTTTTGGGTCTAGCTCTTAATAGCTGCATTGAAAAAAAATAACGATATGAAAGAACTATAGGAGACATCAGTGATGCACTATGAGATATAAACATAACTATCAATTCCATGTATAAAATTCTATTAAGTTCAAAACTTCATTCACATTTATCCTTCCACAACACTAAACATATCATATCTATCTAATATCTATTTCACAGGAAGAAAAAAGTCAGTTACACATTAAAAACTGTTTGTGAATCATCTCAGGGATTAATGTTTTCTTTTGTTTGTTCAGTGAAATAAGTTGTTACAACTTACAAGTAACTGATTCTATTTTACTCGCAAAAAGATGGGCAAATATGATATTATATATGAAATTCTGAACTTTTAGAAGCATATATTATATATTATATATGAAATTGACCCAAAAAAATAACTGTACATACAATGCGGTCATCTCCATAGACTTGCTGCAACTGTTTGACAATATCTTGAGTTCCATCAGGACTACCATCATCCACGACTATTATTTCAAAGTCAACATCCCTAACAAGACAACAAACAATGTCAATGAACTTAAAGACAACCAGAGTTATTCCATATCCCACCAAAGAAAGAAGAGTAATTACGAGGTTTCCCTCCTTTCCATTTACAAGAAATTCCAAAAAATGTGTTCACGTTGACACATACATCACTAGTTATCCTCTTGAGTTCATAGCTTTACTTCAAAATTCTCGAACGAGTATGGCAACAGTACAATTACAAACTGTTAAATTCGATAATAAATACATGTTATGCCAACCAACTATTAGTCATGATTTAGCAAACGAAAGATGGTTGAATCATCACTTATGTTTCAACATTTTTTTCAATCACAAGCTTGAGTAGAAAAGAATTATCAACGACATACTTTTACTTGCAAAGTCACATAAATTACAACACTTGCTTCAAATTATAATCAAACTAACTGGAAGTGGCAATTTCGAACCATCAACATACGAAACAGTTGATTTGGGGCAGTGGCGCAGGTTTGTTGGGGCGGGGAGGGGCGGCCGACCCCCCCGGATTTTCGCGTAGAAGTTCCGATTATATAGTATCCGTATATTAAATTTTGAAAATATAGGGTTTCGACCCCCCGAAACTGGTTTTCGACCCCCCGAAACCAGTGACTTCCGAACCCCCGGTGACTTCCGGCCCCCCGAAACTTCGGGTCAAGCTTCGCCACTGATTTGGGGTAGTGTTTTAACTTTTAACTTTTATCTCAAACACGTCAAACACGACGTTAATATGACCTATAATCAGACAGTCAATGGATACCGATGAACCAATTCATTTATTTGAGTATGTAACTAACAGAAATTGCAACAACAAAAAGGTGACATTCCATTTAGTTTGCATTTACTAGAATTCCCAAGATCAACATGCTCTATAATCAGTTATCTATTTACCTAGAAACATATAACACAATTATACAGCAAAAAGTATAATATGATGCACTACCTTCAGGTAAATTGTGAAAATTTAAGGGCAATCATATTCCACTTGATCTAGAATGCAAAACAACAACCACCATATACACAACATAGAATTGAATTGAATTGAATTGAATTGATATGAGTAATTAATTAAACAGTAGAGTACAGAGGTAAGTAAAGTTACGGGATATGTTTGAAGACGAGGAAGACGATGAGAGCGATGTTGAGACGTTCGTTGTAAGTTGGGATGATTATGCTATACTTATTCTTATTCTCCATTTGCAGATCCAAAACCCTAAATCTTCAATTATCTATCGATTAAAGTTTTAAATAACCGAAACGTAACCCGTTTGGTGTTGACGGGTTGCGCTGTATGTATTTGCCTCGACTTGGAAGTCAAGATTCAAACAGGGTAGCTAATGTTAATTACGACGCTAGGAAAGTCGAACGGGCAGGGGATCGGGTATGGAAACACTTTAATATTTAGGCTTTTTATTCCCTGTAACTTCGACGATTTTCGTAAGGTTTCAACCCTATAGAATAGCGGTCGGTCTAAAAGTTGGTCGTTCAATTTGATGATTGTATTGCCTATCTAAATGGACCTTCCGATGACAGCCGGAATATCCATCGTGTGTGTTTAACTAACAAATTGTTTACCCAACACCCCTTACAAAGTCCCGTCTTATCAGAAAACAAGTCATAGGCCCATTTGGTGATGGATTACCCTTGTTAAGTAATTAATAACTTAAGTTTTATAACCGACGATGACATTTACAAGTTAGTCCAGTTCGTCTTCACGAACCCTGATCACCGTCCGATTTCCAACACACATCGTGATTATTATGTTTACTAACATGAATCTACATCCTATTTACGTCTCCGACTCGACTCACTTTACCGTAAGCTTATTATCGCGCGGATAACGTACTAGGATGTTGTCGATCGGGATTCTAGCTTCCCGTTAAGTATTTTCTTTATATTTTCTGTAACTATTTCACACAACCACGATTACTTACAAAAATATTGTTTCCTTAATCTCCCGTAATTATTATTATATATTATAATAACTTTTAAATCGTCAACCCGGCGTCACGTCTTTATTATTTTGACGTCTTTAGTCTTATCCCAAATATTCGCGCGTAGTTAACTTTATTTTATTTTGACAACTCGACACTTAGAAAAAAAATATAAAGTTAAGTAATATTTTGTCTTACAACAAAACAACCCTTTTACAATCATAACTTTTTATGTTCGACACAACACTTTATAAAAGTTTCACCCTAACTTATGAAAGTCATCCTTTCATTCTTTTGAAACCAACTCTATACACTTTTATGTTACAAACTATAATTTTCTTTCACCAAATTCTAGAAAAAATATCAAGTTTTACACCTGTAAGCTTTTGGAAATCAAAACTTGTATTTAGCCTTTCCAAAACTTATTAATATTATCACTTGGGATGGTTTTATTATTTAACATATCCCGTCCTAGTGTTGATCATATGTTATCAAGTTAACTTATCAAAACTTAACACTTTAAAGTTCACACATTATGTTTATTTAAAAGATCTGAAGAAGCACGGATCCAAAATATACTCAAACATATAAGTTACAATGATTACAAGGAGTACGAATCTAATGTTGAGAGCTTGGATTGTCTTCGGCTAGAAATAGAGAATCACACCTTGTTTTTATTCCTTCTCTTGTTTAGATTTGCACGTTTGGGAGAGTGGGGTGGCGGTTCTTTTATGAGAGCATGCCCTAAATGAGAGGTTAACCCCCTTAAATTAGGGAAACCCCTGATCATCATCATGGGCCTCAAGCTTAATGGGACAAGCCCAATTATAGGTTTAATTACCCTTTCTCTTCAAGGATCTTCTTATGTTTTATAAATTATGTGTTCTTTATACAAGTTTTGATTTGATCGTCTTTCCTTTTTCATCTTTAAAACTCAATTTTATGTTTAACATCTTGGTCCATAAGTCTAATTATCAACACATCATCACTTAAAGATCAAGTATTATCAACTTTAAACAAAACAACATCATCACCCATCACCACACCCACACGGCCAATATTATACACGCACCCACACCATTATTTCTTTGATAAAAAACTTTTAAAACCTTACATTTTATCTTTACAAACAACTTGTAAGTTATATAACACAAAACATGATTTAACGTAAACAGAAGAGTAGGATCTTACTACTAGCACAGAAGCTAGGGAAAAACACTTAAAACTTCAAGTTTGATGATATTTATTGGTGTGATCCTTAAGTCTTAGGCTCCCTATATCCAATGTTAACTTGTTTTAGAGTTTGTATTATGTAGGTGAGGTTTGAAAAACAAGAATGGTAATGGTGTTGGGGTCTTGGCCATGAGCATCCAAGGAAGGA